>JAJAQF010000307.1:0-28909 GCA_020510985.1 Pholidichthys leucotaenia
TCTCTTATACTAATTCAGTCAACGCCTCAGCTGATGAGAGTTAATTGGGCTCCAGCCGTCCCGTAACTGACAGCTGGAAGCCCGCTGAGACGCTGCCAGAGAAAGGACTGAGTGAACGACGGTCTGAGCGCCGGATGGGATGGCGTCTCATCCCGTGACAGATACCTACCCATCAAGCAAGTACCCTGTAACTTTGCTGCATGTGTGTCTCCATGCATCAAAAAGGGGATATTAAAAAAAATTAATTAACAAAATAATTAGCAATCCTCAGAAAAATAGATAATACATAAAAATTATCAATAGATGATCAATAATGAAGAGAAAAATATAAATGAAACCGCTTGGTAATGAAATCAACAACATTCAATAGGAGAAGCTAAAAAGTTATATCAATAAATTTCCAGATATTTAAGGAAATATCTGTAGATTATTGTAAAGGAAATATGTCTATAAGGAACAAGGTAAACTGATAAGGAAGAAAACCATGCAAATTTATGAGAAAAGTTCCAAATGTCTAAGGAAAGTTCAACTTGTGCTGAATTTATGTTTATTGTGGGACTTGATTTAGAATTTACTGTAAAGACAATACAGATTTTTACATTTATTAAAATTGCTTTACAAAAAAATTGAGTGGGTACAGGCACAAGTCCCACTGTATCAAGTGCACAGTGCCTCCAGGAACTCGGACACTGGCAGAAGTCCGTGATTCATTATCTTGGTAACGCTAAAATTCTAATCAGATGCAAAAAGATGCAAAAAGACATATGATAGCATAAATATACACTTCATAAAATTTTTGAAATTTAAAAGGGCTCTCAGAAAACAGGGGAAAACACAGTCAACATGGACAAAGAACTGTAAGGTGTGGCTAAAACTAGTGATAGTAATAATGTAATTAGTAATGATGATTAGAGAAATGGAGGAATTAGATAAATTTAAAACCTTAGATCTGATGCATGAATATTAGTGCAGTAAGATTATGAGTGGAGATTTTTGTGTTCTTTTATTCCTTAAGTGTTTCCTTCTTTTTTTTCTTTTCCTCATTTAATAATGGAAGTGTATTAGGGTAAATTGAAGCGTGAAACCTTTGTCAATACTGAACAGCAACCACAAGACATTTTAGGAGATACTGACCCAGACAACTATTTTAATTCATATTAACAATAAATGTGCTTATTATGTTCAACAATTAAATGGAATATGAATTCGGATCAGACATTGACAATAATACATATTAATAGTAGGAGTCTCTATGCAAACTTTGACAGTATTAAGGAGTTTTAAATCAATTTAACACCCCATTTAGGATTATTGCAATAAGTGAAACATGAAGTTAAAAAAAAAAAAAGGTACACGTATATATGATAAGGCAACAGCTTGCCTAACTGTACAGGGCTTCAAGACCATCAAGTCAGTCTACTCCCAGGAGAGGAGAAAAGGGGGGAGGGAGTGAGAGCATGAAACCCTTTAGCCGGTCAGTGTGACATAAAAACTTTATCTTGGAACACAAAATACAATAGACATATCAAATAGCTTGTTAATATAGCATATTAAAACAGTTCATATATGGATAAAAGTTACAGTCATATGTTGTAACACACACACACACTTCTAAAATATGTGATCTCAACAGATAAATGCATAATTAGTGAATTTCTATTACAAGGTAATATTAGATGATAAAAGTAGTTGGAAATTACACGTCAGATAAATACAAAACAAAGTTGCAAAAATATTGCAATTATAAATAAAATTAAGACAAATCACTTTATATCTTGTATTGCTCATTGACTAAATTCCCCCTTATGGATCGTCACCTTATCGTGGTGGTGGGGGGTTGTGTGCCCCAGTGATCCCAGTAGCTATGTTGTCCGAGGCAATTTGCCTCTGATAGGGTCACCCAAGACAAACTGGTCCTGGGTGAAGGGCCAGACTAAGAATGATCCAACAGACTCTCATGATAAATTCTTGATCAAGGATTCAGTGTACCCCGCCCGGTATGGGGTTACCGGGAACCCCACTCTGGAGCCAGGCCTGGGAGAGGGGCTCGATGGCTAGCGTCTGGTAGCTGGGTTTCCACCCATGGGACCCGGCCGGGCTCAGCCCGAAGGAGTTACATGGGTCCGCCCTCCAGTGGGCTTGCCACCTGCAGGAGGGATCATGGGGGTCCGGTGCTATGTGGATTAAATTAATTAAATTAAATTAAATTAAATTAAATTAAATTAAATCACCCTTTATTGTCATTCAACTGTACAACCAATCATGTACAGTAGAACGAGATTGTGTTTTACCTATCTACTGTGTTAATCACACACACCCCAAGTGTAGAATCAGAGGGCCGCTGCCATGCAAGGCGCCGCCACAAATTTCCCTCCTCCATTCCATTATTGCTGAGCATCAAGCTGGACGGCAGGAAGTTCCACTTTTATATGGTCTTCGGCATGACCCGGCAGGGATTTGAACCCCTGCCTCCCGGGTGTGGGGCAGATGCTCTACCAACTGAGCCACCACTCCGGTAAGGTTAGGTGATTAGGTTAGGTGACCACCACCAATTTGGTGGCGGTCAAAGGTGGAGACCTTGGCGGACTGATCCCAAGCTTTCTAAACTGGCTTTTGGTACGTAGAATGTCACCTCTCTGGTGGGGAAGGAGACTGAGCTGGTGTACGAGGTGGAGAGACACCGGCTAGATATAGTCGGCCTCACCTCAACACACAGCTCCGGTTCCAGAACCAGTCTCCTGGAGAGGGGCTGGAGCTTGGCCTTTTCTGGAGTTGCCTGGGCAAGAGGCAGTGAGCAGGGGTGGGTATTCTTGTATCCCCCCACCTTGCTGCCTCTATATTGGAGTTTTCCCCAGTGGATGAAAGGGTTGCTTCCCTGCACCTTCGGGTTGGGAAACGGGTCCTGACCATCATTTGTGCCTTTGCACCAAATGATGTTTCAGAGTACCCACCCTTTTTGGAGTCTCTGACTGGGGTGCTGGAGGGTGCTTCTCTTGGAGACTCCATTGTCCTACTGGGGGACTTCAATGCGCACGTGGGCAATGACAGTGAAACGTGGAGGAGGGTGATTGGAAGGAAGGGCCTGTCCAATCTGAACCCGAGTGGTGTTCAGTTTTTGGACTTCTGTGCTAACCACTGTTTGTCCATAACGAACACCATTTTCAAGCATAAGGGTGTCCATATGTGCACCTGGCACCAGGACACTCTAGGTCGCAGGTCAATGATCGATTTTGTTATTGTGTCATCAGACCTGCGACCGTATGTCTTGGACACTTGGGTAAAGAGAGGTGCAGAGCTGTCAACTGATCACCACCTGGTGGTGAGTTGGATCCGATGGCAGGGGAGGAAGCCATTCAGACCTGGTAGACCCAAACGTATAGTGAGGGTGCACTGGGAACGTCTAGGTGAGGCCTCTGTCCGCAAGGTCTTCAACTCCCACCTCCGGAAGAACTTCAACCACATTCCGAGGGAGTCTGGAGACATGGAGTCTGAATGAGCCATGTTCTCCACCTCTGTTGTTGAAGCGGCGGCCCAGAGCTGCGGCCGCAAGGTGGTTGGTGCATCTCGTGGTGGCAACCCCCGAACCAAGTGGTGGACACCAGTGGTGAGGGGGGCCATTAAGCTGAAGAAGGAGTCCTATCAGGCTTGGTTGGCTTGTGGGACTCCCGAAGCAGCTGAGGTGTACCGGCAGGCCAAGCGGAGTGTAGCTCGGGTGGTTGCTGAAGCAAAAACCCGGGTATAGGAGGAGTTCGGTGAGGCCATGGAACAAGACTTTCAGTCGGCCTTGAAGAGATTCTGGCAAACTGTCTGGCGGCTCAGGAGGGGAAAGCAGTTCCCTGTCCACAATGTGTATGGTGCGGATGGGGCGCTGTTGACTTCGACTGGGGATATCGTCGGGCGGTGGAAGGAATACTTCGAGGATCTCCTCAATCCCACTGATACGCCTTCCACAGAGGAAGCAGGGTTTGTGGACGAGGGGGATGACTCGCCTATCACAGGGGCTGAGGTCACCAAGGTGGTTAAAAATCTCTTTAGTGGCCGGGCCCCGGGGGTGGATGAGATTCGCCCTGAGTACCTCAAGGCCCTGGATGTTGTTGGGCTGTCATGGTTGACACACCTCTGCAACATTGCGTGGAGGTCGGGGGCAGTGCCTTTGGCATGGTAAACCGTGGTGGTGGTTCCTCTCTTCAAAAAAGGGGACCGGAGGGTGTGCTCCAACTTTAGAGGGATCACACTCCTCAGCCTCCATGGGAAGGTCTATGCTAAGGTACTGGAGAGGAGAGTCCGGCCGTTGGTCAAATCTCGGATTCAGGAGGAGCAATGTGGTTTTTGTCCTGGCCGTGGCACATCGGTCCAGCTCTTTATCCTCTCAAGAATTCTTGAGGGTTCGTGGGAGTTTGCCCAACCAGTTTACATGTGTTTTGTGGACTTGGAGAAGGCATTTGATTGCGTCCCTCGTGGTTTTTTGTGGGAGGTGCTTCGGGAGTATGGGGTATCAGGCTTGTTGTTACGAGCTATTCAGTCTCTGTATGACCGTTGTGAGAGTTTGGTTCGTATTGCCAACACTCGGTTGGACTCATTCCCAGTGAGAGTTGGACTCCGCCAGGGCTGCTCTTTGTCACCGATCCTGTTCATAATTTTTATGGACAGGATTTCTAGGCGCAGCCAGGGAATGGAGGGTGCCATGCTTGGTGGCCACAGGATCTCATCTCTGTTGTTTGCAGATTATGTTGTCCTGCTGGCTTCATCCAGCAATGACCTACAGCTCTTGCTGGGATGGTTTGCCACTGAGTGTGAAGCGGCTGAGATGAGAATCAGCACCTCCAAGTCCGAGTCCATGGTCCTCAGCTGGAAAAAGGTGGATTGTCCTCTCTGGGTTGGGGACAGGCTCCTGCCCCAAGTGGAGGAGTTTAAGTATCTTGGGGTCTTATTCACGAGTGAGGGGAAAAGGGAGTGAGAGATTTGACAGACGGATCAGAGCAGCATCTACAGTGATGCAGACGTTGTGCCAGTCTGTTGTGGTGAAGAGGGAGCTTAGTTCTAAGGCAAAGCTGTTGATTTACCAGTCAATCTACGTTCCTACTCTCACCTATGGTCACGAGCTTTGGATAATGACTGAAAGAACGAGATCGCGGATACAAGCGGCTGAAATGAGCTTTCTCCGTAGGATTGCTGGACTCACCCTCAGAGATAGGGTGAGGAGCTCAGTCATCCGGGAGAGACTCGGAGTAGAACCGCTGCTCCTCCACATTGAAAGGAGTCAGTTGAGGTGGTATGGGCATCTGATTAAGATGCCTCCTGGACGCCTCCCACTTGAGGTGTTTCAGGCACGTCCCACTGGGAGGAGACCCTGGGGCAGACCCAGGACTCGGTGGAGAGACTACGTCTCCCAGCTGGTCTGGGAACGCCTTGGTATCCTCTCTGAAGAGCTGGAGCAGGTGGCTGGGGAGAGGAAAGTTTGGGCTTCTCTGCTTGAACTGCTGCCTCCACGACCCGAACCTCCGGAAAAGCGGTAGAAGATGGATGGATGGATGGATGGATGGATGGATGGATAGCTTAAATTTTAGAAAAATGAAAATTGATTGAGATCAAGCTTCTTCTTCTTCTTCTTGGTGGGATCGTCACTTGTGGTAACGTATCGTCACTTCCTGTTTTGCCATCTGTCTGTGTGGTTTGCTCTCCTCACTCTCCTGAGCTTTGGGTTAGCCACTAGCTATGGCTACTAGCTTTCCTTCCTCTCCTCCTCTGGTGTGCTCTCTCTGTCAGATGTTTAGCTACACCTCTGCCTCTTTTAGTGATAACGGTAAATGTAATAAATGTTGTCTTTTTGAGGCGCTTGAGGCAAGGTTGTCTGATTTGGAATCCCGGCTCCGCTGCATTGAAACACCGTCTGCGCCAGTTACTCTTGACGGACGCCCCTTAGCTGCAGCGGAGCTAGCTAGCATAGCTAACCCTGTTAGCAGTCCTCCGGCTCTCCTCAGCAGCTAAGAGACTGGGTGGGTGACGGTGAGAAGGAAGCCTAGTCGCAAAGTCTCGGTACACCTCCAACCTGTTCACGTTTCTAAACATTTTTCCCCGCTCAGCGACACACCCGCTGAGGAAAAAACTGATCATTGGCGACTCTGTAGTCAGAAACGTGAACCTAGAGACTCCAGCGGCCATAGTCAAATGCATTCCTGGGGCCAGAGCAGACGACATCGAGTCAAATTGAAAATGCTGGCTAAAAGTAACTGTAAATACTCCACAATTGTTATTCACACTGGCATTAATGACATCCGTCTCTGGCAGTCGGAAGTCACGAAACTTAATGTAGTATCGGTGTGTAACTTTGCAAAAACAATGTCTGCCTCTGTAGTATTCTCTGGGCCCCTCCCCAATCTGACCAGTGATGACATGTTTAGCCGTTCGTCATCCTTGAACCGCTGGCTGTCTGTGTGGTGTCCTGCAAATGACGTGGGCTACACTGACAATTGGAGCTCATTTTGGGGAAAACCTGGTCTTATGAGACGAGACAGCATTCATCCCACTTTGGATGGTGCTTCTCCTTTATCTAACAATCTGGCATCTTTTTTATCCAAATTTTCAAAACCTTGACTACTCAGAGTTGGGACCAGGAAGCAGAGTCGCAGTCTTACACACCTCTCTGCAGCTCCTCTTCATCCGCCACCCCTCAACTTAGCCCCTGTCTTCCCTATCAGAGAATCATTGTCTGCTCCCTCCAAAGTAAATAGAAATATAATATATAAGTATCCCAAAGTGATTAAGCAAAAAATTGGTAAAACTCAGATTAAACATAAAGCCTCTAAATTGAATGATTTGGCCTCTGGTCCTCCTCATAATTTAAAAATTAAATGTGGTTTATTAAATATTAGGTCTCTAACTCCCAAGTCTCTGTTAGTCCATGATCTGTTAATTGATCATCAGATTGATTTAATATCCCTTACAGAGACTTGGTTAGGGCAAGAGGATTATGTTGGTTTAAATGAATCAACTCCCTCTGGTTATTTAAACTGTCAAAATCCCAGAAGTTCTGGTCGTGGAGGAGGAGTAGCAACAATTTACCATTCCAAATTACTAGTTAATGTAAAGCAAAAAACATGTTATAATTCCTTTGAGGGCCTGGTCCTCAGTATTGGGCACTTTAGCCATTTTAGGTTAAACCCAATTTTATTTGCCATAGTTTAACGTCCCCCATCAACCTACTCAGAATTTTTATCCGAATTTGCTGATTTAGTGCTGAAATCTGATAGAATAATTATAGTAGGGGACTTTAATATACATGTGGATGTAGATAGTGACTGCCTTAATGTGGCATTTAATTCAATATTAGACTCGATTGGGTTTTCTCAGAAAGTAGGAAATTCTACTCATTATCTCCGCCATACGTTGGACCTTGTTCTGACATATGGCGTAGAAATAGAAAATCTTGTAGTGTCTCCTCATAAACCTGTACTGTCAGACCATTGTCTGTTAACCTTTGATTTTACTATTTCTGACTATTTGGCTCCTAAAGAAAAATATTATTACAGTAGATGCCTCTCAGATGATGCTATTACCAAATTTATACAGATTGTTTCCTCTATGCCATGTGTCAACACAACGGAAATAAGCTATAGACAGCTTGCTCCTTCTGTAATTGATAACATGGTGGATAGTGTTTCAGCTTCTCTGCATCAGACTCTAGACTTGGTGGCCCCCTTAAAAAAGAAAAAGTCTAATCAGAGATTTCTAACTCCTTGGTTCAACACAGAAACTCGTAGCTTAAAACAGAAGACTCGTCAATTAGAAAGAAAATGGCGCTCCACTAATTTAGATGAAATCTATTTAGCTTGGAGAAATCATCTTTTAATTTATAAAAAATCTCTTAGAAAAGCTAGAACGAGTTATTATTCTGCATTAATAGAAGAGAACAAGAATAATCCCAGGTTTCTTTTCAGCACTGTAGCCAGGTTGACAAAGAGTCAGGACTCTGTCAATCCTAGCATTCCCTTAGAGCTTACTAGTCAGGACTTTATGAACTTTTTCAATAATAAAATTTCATCCATCAGAGATAAAATCAATCAGATTCTTCCCACATTTAACTTAAATACAGTAACTACTACAACTCCTTCAATTGATGTCTGTCTTGATGAGTTTACTCCAATCGACCTTTGTGAGTTAGACAAAATAGTTTCCTCATCCAAACCTTCAACTTGTCTTTTAGACCCTATTCCTACCAGGTTATTTAAAGAAGGCTTTCCACTTATTGGTAGCTTTATTCTTCATGTAATCAATTCTTCATTAACTTTAGGCCATGTACCACAGGCTTTTAAAACGGCTGTAATTAAACCCTTACTCAAAAAGCCAACGCTAGATCCAGGAGCTTTAGCTAACTATAGACCAATCTCTAATCTCCCTTTCATTTCAAAAATCTTAGAAAGAGTTGTTGCTATGCAATTATTTGACCACCTGCAGGGAAATGGTTTACTTGAAGAGTTTCAGTCTGGGTTTAGAATCCATCATAGTACTGAAACAGCCTTAGCGAAGGTCACTAACGACCTCCTCATCGCATCTGATAATGGACTGGTTTCTGTACTTGTCCTTTTAGACCTTAGTGCAGCTTTTGATACTATCGATCATAATATTCTACTTGATAGATTAGAACACTATGTTGGACTTAATGGAACTTCGTTGCAGTGGTTTAGATCTTATTTATCTGATAGGTTCCAGTTTGTTCATGTAAATAATGAGTTTTCTTTCAACTCAAAGCTTAGTCATGGAGTTCCACAGGGATTTGTGCTAGGCCCTACTCTTTTTAGTTTATATATGCTTCCATTAGGCAACATTATTAGAAAGCACTGTATACATTTTCATTGTTATCCAGATGACACACAATTATACCTGTTGTGGGCTATATTAATCATATATTCCATAACCTACATATGTTGAAGCATGTGGAAATGTTTGGTAATTACATATGTAAAGCAACTTCACACCTCTGAAAGGACAAAGGCTCTCAACCGCCAAGTGAAGAACAAAGACGTTCCCAGACACTGCGGTGGAGACCGGAGGAGCTACCCTCACCCCCTGGGCGAGGAGAGGAAACACCAAGACAATGGGGGGATTAAGATAATGAGGGATGTCAGCCTTTGTTATGCATGTCTTTTGTTATGTGCAAGTATAAAGTCAGTGAGCCGGAGATATTCGGTCTCTTTTCCTTCTGTTACCTCTGCACTAGATGAGACTTGTTAGGAGAGCTGATAAGTAAACTTTGGTTTATATAATCAAATCGCCTCATCATTTCAAGCTCATCTACACTGGTGACCCTGACGCGAGTATGGACCCTGAGGCGTTCCCCCGCAATCGACTCATCTGTGGCGACCCAGGCAGACGTCAGCGCCCACGCAGACAGGGGAACAGATGGACCGTCTTTCCCCCCCGGCAGAAGGGATTGAGAGGGCTCAACGAGCACCAGCACCGCTGTGAGAGCCGAAGGAAGGCACTCTCACCCTGCGGACACAGCAGTGATGGTATACACGAATGCCGTCACTGTCAAGCTGCCAGACTTCTGGCAAGAAGACCCGCCTCGTGGTTTCAGCAAGCTGAAGCCCAGTTTACACTGGCGGGCATCACAGCTGACGATACCAAATTCTATCATATCGTCTCCAAACTCGATGCCGTCACTTCGAGGTGTGTGCGGAGCATGATTCGGCGGCCGCTGGCCCAAGACAAATATGAAATGCTGAAAGCAACCATCGTGGCAAATTACGTCCCCTCAGCTGAAGAGAGAGCCGAGAAGATCCTGGCGGTCTACGGTCACAGAGGGTGCAACCTAAAGCCCTCATGGAGGATTTGCTGCAGCATAAAGAAGAAGACAATGACAACTTCCTCCTCCAATTCATATTCCTCAGCACGCTGCCGCCACACATGAGAGGGACACTCGCCAACATGAGATGCCAGCACCCAGCAAGACTTCCGCGTGCTCGCCAACGAAGCTCAACGGCTCGTCAACGCCTGCAAGGAGCAGACACCCACAGCAGCATCCGCAGACCTCAACGCTGATGCCCAGAACCACGAAGAGCCACAACCCACTGAGCAGATCCAGCCCGCGGTGACAGCGACACGGCCAAAACGTAACAGACGGAGCGACGTCTGTTATTATCACCACCGTTTCGCCGAGAAGGCTCACAAAATGTGTTCCCCCCTGCAAATTTAAACGCCAAAGCCGAGAGCCGTTAACGGCAGCGGTTCTCGGCGAGAAGAATAAGCTGTTGTATGTGACGGATGGACACACCGGCAAGCAGTTCCTCATCGACACAGGAGCTCAGCTGAGTTTCGTCACGCCCTCCCATGCAGATCGAGCCATGGGCACCCGGGGCAACAGAGCGGTGGCAGCCAACGGCTCTAACATCGACACTTTCGGCGAAAAGAGCCTGCACCTCCACATCCACGGCCGCAACTACAGATGGACATTTGTTGTAGCGGCGGTGAGGTTTAACTTGTTAGGCGCAGATTTTTTTGTGTGCACATGGGTTATTAGTGGATCTAGCAAATAGGCGCTTGGTTAATGCACTGTCCTTTGCTTCTATTCCATGCTCAGCTCGAGTTTCTCCACCACCTGTGCAGGCTAACATCACCACGGCAGGAGGTAAGTTTGAGCAACTCCTCACCCAATTTCCAGCACTCACAATTCCCAAATTCTCAGCCACTGTGGCTAAACACGGGGTTGAACACTTTATTCCCACAACGGGCCCACCCGTATTTGCCAAAGCTCGCCGCTTAGACGCAGCCAAGCTCAACATAGCACGGGACGAGTTTACGACCCTTGAAAAATTGGGCATTGTTAGACGCTCGAAGAGCCCTTGGGCCTCACCACTTCACATGGTTCCGAAATCCGACGGTTCTTGGAGACCGTGCGGAGATTACTGCAGATTAAACAATGCTACAGCACATGACCGCTACCCAATTCCTCACATTCAAGATTTTTCACTACATCTGGCGGGTGCGCGCATTTTTTCAAAAATAGACTTAGTCCGCGGTTATCATCAAGTCCCAGTCCGAGCGGAGGACATTCCTAAAACAGCTGTAATAACCCCTTTTTGCCTTTTTGAATTTCTGCGAATGCCTTTCGGCCTCAAAGGCGCTGCTCAAACTTTTCAACGAATGATGGACGCGGTCTTACGCGACCTTCCTTTTGTCTTTGTCTACCTCGACGACATGCTGGTAGCCAGCTCGTCTGAGGAAGAACACGAGCAGCACCTCACTACGGTTTTTCAGAGACTAGAAGAGCACGGGCTAATAATCAATCCAGCCAAATGCAAATTCGGCGTGTCACAAATTGATTTTTTAGGACACAAAGTCTCTCCGAAGGGGGGCAGTTCCACTTCCAGACAAAGTTCACGCGATAAAAAGTTTCCCACGGCCACAGACGGTCAAATCGCTACAAGAATTTTTAGGAATGGTTAATTTTTACAACCGTTTCCTCCCCCACGCAGCTCAGCTCATGCAGCCCCTATATGACGCGCTCAAAAAAAAGAAAGCTTCCAACGCGGTCGAATGGACCCCGGAGCGCGAACACGCCTTCGCGGAAGTAAAGAGCGCTCTAGCTAACGCCACATTGTTAGTTCACCCAGATCCCTCGGCCCGCATCGCGCTAACCACAGACGCTTCGGACCTGACTATAGGGGCAGTTGTAGAACAACATGTCAGCGGGATCTGGCAACCTTTAGCATTCTTTAGCAAATCGCTAAACCAAACTGAGCGTAAATACAGCACTTTTGACAGGGAGCTGCTAGCACTTCATTTATCCATCCGCCACTTCCAGTTCTGGTTAGAAGGGCGGAGTTTCACGGCTTTTGTAGACCATAAACCGCTCACCTTTGCTATGGCTAAAATTTCAGAACCATGGTCAGGCAGGCAACAAAGACAGCTGGCTGCAATTTCAGAGTTCACCACAGACATTCGACACGTGGCAGGCAAACTTAACGTGGTAGCAGACTGCCTCTCTCGCGCTGTGACATCACCAGAGCGCGAGGAGACAGATTATACTGCCTCAGCAGCAGAACTCTTCACTAACGTAGACACATACGCAGCACCTATCCATGCAGGGATAGATTATGTAGCCATGGCAGAGGAACAAAGCAGTGACGCGGACGTGCGCGCATTCCTGTATGGACCAACAGGGTTAAGGCTGGAGAAAAAGGGTTTACGCGACGGCGTGCCCCCCCTAATATGCGATGTTTCAACCGGCCGACCTCGCCCGTTAGTACCAGCTACATGGCGCCGCCGTATTTTCGACGCAATTCACTCCCTTGCGCACCCAGGTGTGCGCGCCTCGGTTAAAATGGTCGCCGAAAAGTTTGTGTGGCCAGGCCTGCGCAAAAACGTAAAAGAATGGGCAAAAACTTGCATTTCCTGTCAGCGCGCCAAAATACACAGACACACAAAAGCCCCTCTGGAGCCTTTTCCAATCCCTGCTAGAAGGTTCGACCACGTTCATGTCGACCTCGTGGGGCCACTACCTTCCTCCCAAGGTTTCACACACCTGTTAACAATGATAGACCGCACCACACGCTGGCCAGAGGCAGTCCCTCTAGTGGCAACCACAGCGGAGGAAGTCGCTCGCGTCTTTTTGACAAACTGGGTAGCACGTTTCGGCGTCCCATCGGACATCACGTCCGATAGGGGGCCTCAATTTGTCTCAGAGCTTTGGTCAGCCATGTCCAGCAGCTTAGGGGCAACAATTCACCGCACCACCGCTTATCACCCTCAGGCTAATGGGTTATGCAAGCGCTTTCACAGGTCTTTAAAGGCTGCCCTCAGAGCCTCACTAACGGATACAAATTGGGTAAATAAACTTCCCTGGGTTTTATTGGGGTTGCGTGCTGCGCCTAAAGAGGATCTAGACGCCTCCCCGGCAGAATTAGTTTTTGCACAACCTCTCAGGCTCCCAGGTGAATTTTTACCAGAGAACCCAGAGCCAGGGCATCTTCCAGTCCCAAGGTTTTTAGGCAGCAACGGACCGGACTCTCTCCCCGGTCCAGCTCATCACTCCTTTCCACGGGTTTTTGTCCCTCAAGCTTTAAAAAACGCTGAGTTCGTTTTTGTTAGGCATGAAGCTTTAAAACCAACTTTCCACCCAGCATACGATGGGCCATTCAGAGTGCTGGAACATGGTGATAAACACTTTGTGCTTGATTTTGGGGATAGAAAAGAAACATTGACAGACTTAAACCTGCCTTCTTGTTGAAAGACGAGCCTGCACAGTTGGCGAGAGCACCTCGGCGGGGTAGACCCCCCAAGGGAAAAGACTCAGCCCCCCTGCAGGGAACAATTAACCACTCTCCTTCCCACGCTGCAGATTCCTCACAAGAAGGTCCCAGCAGGACGCCTAAACGAACCCACAGCAGTTTTGGGAGAAGATTAAAACCCAGACAGCACAGGGACTGATGCAAACTACTCCACAATTGTTCACTAATTGTGCTGCAACAGTTTTGGACTGACTTATGATTTTACTATGCTGTTATGATTACCACTGAACTCTCTTAGGGGCATGGCTGCTGGAAAGTTTCTTCTGTGGCAAGAGATGTAACACTTAGTATGTCATAGTAATTATCTTAGACTGTAAACCTTTTTATTGTCCTTTCTTAGTCGTTTGGGGGGGGGCTGTGGGCTATATTAATCATATATTCCATAACCTACATATGTTGAAGCATGTGGAAATGTTTGGTAATTACATATGTAAAGCAACTTCACACCTCTGAAAGGACAAAGGCTCTCAACCGCCAAGTGAAGAACAAAGACGTTCCCAGACACTGCGGTGGAGACCGAAGGAGCTACCCTCACCCCCTGGGCGAGGAGAGGAAATACCAAGACAATGGGGGGATTAAGATAATGAGGGATGTCAGCCTTTGTTATGCATGTCTTTTGTTATGTGCAAGTATAAAGTCAGTGAGCCGGAGATATTCGGTCTCTTTTCCTTCTGCTACCTCTGCACTAGAATGAGACTTGTTAGGAGAGCTGATAAATAAACTTTGGTTTATATATCAAATCGCCTCATCATTTCAAGCTCTTCTACAATCCCCTATTTCCAACACTCTGAACGGTCCATCATAGGGTGGGCGCAATGGAGGGCGGTGGGTGTCGTGTCTGACGAACACGAACTCCGCGTTCTTCAAAGTTTTAGGCACGAAAACGTGTGGAAAACTGTGGTGGGCAGGGCCCGGCAGCGTGCCTGTGTTTGCGCTACGCTGCAAAAGCTGAGACGGGCAGCTGTCCGGCACGGGATTATCTGGCAGAAATTCCCTGGGCAGCCGTAGGGGCTGCGCAAAAACAAGCTCTGCCGGGGAAGCTTCCAGATCCTCTTTCGGCGCGGAGCACAACCCCAATAAAGCCCACAGCAGCCTGTCTACCCAATTTGCATCCGTTAGTGAAGCCCTGAGAGCTGCTTTCAGTGATCTATGAAAACGCTCGCATAAACCATTGGCCTGTGGGTTGTATGTGGTTGTGCGGTGAATTGTAACACCCGGCTGCGGGCCATCGCGGACCAGAGTTCGGAAACAAATTGCGGGCCCCTGTCGGACGTAATGTCTGACTGGACTCCAAAACGCGCCACCCATGCTGTTAAAAAAGCACGTGCTATTTCCACGGACGTGGTTGCAGGACTGCTTCTGGCCAGCGCGTGGTGCGGTCCACTACTGTCAGGAGGTGCGTGCACCCTTGTGATGGCGGGAGGGGGCCCACGAGGTCCACGTGAACATGGTCGAACCTCTTAGCCGGGATACGAAACGGCTCCAAGGGAGCCTTCGTGTGTCTGTGTACCTTGGCTCGTTGGCACGCCACGCAGGCTGCAGCCCACTCCTTTACTTGTTTGCGTAGGTTCAGCCACACAAACTTCTCTCCCACCATTTTGACCGATGCGCGCACTCCTGGGTGCGCCAGAGTGTGAACCGACTCAAACACGTGGCGGCGCCACACAACCGGGACCACCGGACGCGGGCGTCCCGTGGAGACATCGCAGATTGGGGGGGGGGGGCGCCATCTTGCAGCACCCTGCTCTCCAGCCTTAACCCTGTTGGTCCAGACTGGAGCGCGCGCACATCTGCATCGCTAATCTGCTCCGCGGCCATGGCTGCGTAATCTATCCCCACACAGACCGGGGCCACCACGGCGCGCAAGAGGCAGTCCGCCACCACATTCAGTTTATCCGACACATGCTGAATATCGGTAGTAAACTCTGAGATCGCGGCCAGCTGTCTCTGCTGCCGGCCCGACCACAGTTCTGAAACCTTGGCCATCGCGAATGTTAGCGGCTTGTGGTCCACAAACGCGGTGAAGTTGCGCCCTTCCAGCCAGAACTGGAAGTGGCGTATGGCTAGGTGGAGAGCCAGCAACTCTGTGTCGAACGCGCTGTATTTACATTGGCTGTCACGCAAAGTTCTGCTGAAAAATGCGAGCGGCTGCCAAGCCCCGGCGACGTGCTGCTCCACAACAGCCCCTATGGCCACGTCTGAAGTGTCGGTGGTGAGCGCTATCCGGGCCGCCGGGTCCGGATGCGCCAGCAGTGCGGCGTTTGCCAGGGCTGCTTTAACTTCCGAGAACACCCGCTCTCGCTCCGGGGTCCATTCGACCCTATCCGCAGGTTTCTGTTTCTTGAGCGCGGCGTACAATGGTTGCATGAGCTGCGCCGCGCGGGGAAGGAAACGGTTATAATAGTTCACCATCCCCCAAAATTCCTGCAGCGCCCTGACCGTCTGGGGCCGGGGAAAATCCGCCATGGCGCGCACTTTGTCAGGCAGCGGGATTGCTCCTTCCAGAGAGACGCGGTGCCCCAAAAAATCAATCTGCGTCACGCCGAACTGGCATTTCGCCGGGTTGACTATTAACCTGTGCTCCTCCAACCTCCGGAAAACCGTCGTGAGGTGGGTTTTGTGTTCGTCTTCGGACACACTGGCTACCAGGATATCGTCCAGGTAGACGAACACGAACGGGAGATCGCGCAGCACTGCATCCATCATGTGCTGGAATGTCTGTGCCGCTCCTTTTAACCCGAATGGCATGTGCAGGAACTCGAATAGATCAAACGGACTTATTACCGCTGTTTTGGGTACGTCCTCCGCGCGCACTGGGACTTGGTGGTAACCGCGGACCAGGTCTATTTTAGAAAAAATGCGTGCTCCGGCGAGGTGAACGGAAAAATCCTGTATGCGGGGAATTAGGTAGCGGTCGTGCGCTGTGGCGTTGTTCAACCTGTGGAAATCACCGCACGGTTGCCACAATCCCTCAGCCTTAGGGACCATGTGTAGCGGGGATCCCCATGGGCTGTTCGAACACCTGATGATGCCCAACCTTTCCAGGTTGGCGAACTCCTCGCGCGCTATGGCCAGTTTAGCTGCGTCCAAGTGCCAAGGTCTTGCAAAAACGGGCAGCCCGGTGGTGGTGATAAAGTGCTCCACCCCGTGTTTAGCGATGGCTGCTGAAAACGTTGGGACCGTGAGTGCTGGGAACTGAGTGAGCAGTGTGTGGAACTTACCGCCTGTAGCTGTGATGTTGGCTTGTGCTGTTGGCCGGATCACTCGAGCTATACAGGGGAGAGAGTCAAAGGACAGTGCATTAACCAGGCGCCTGTTAGGAACATCAACCAGTAAACCATGTGCACACAGAAAATCAGCCCCCAGGATATGGTAATTCAGTGCTGCTACGACAAAAGTCCACTCATATGTATGGCCGTGTAGAGATAAGATCAGTGTCCTCTCACCAAAGGTCTTAATCTCTGAGCTGTTTGCTGCCAACATCTTGGGGCCGCTAGGTCCTGCCAGCCGGTCAGCGTAGGTCGGCAGGATGAAACTCTTCTGGGCTCCGGTGTCCATGAGGAAACGCCTCCCCGAGCGTGCATCCGTCAAGTAGAGCAGCTTGTTCTCTTCACCGAGGGTCGCAGCTGCTACCGACCGCCGGCCTCAGTGTTTTCCGGAGCGCTTGAATTGGCACGGTGGCGCACATCTGCGTGCATTCTCTCCGAAGCGGCGGTGGTAGAAGCAGAGCATGTCTCTCTGGCGCTCCTTGGCCCCCGCTGCTGCTACCGTCGGTGGCTCCTCGCCTCCTCTGGTCATCTTGCTGGGCTCTGCCGCTGCCGCGTTGACTGTGATCGCCCTGGTGGTGAGGATGATCCGGTCCGCCTCCTGGGCTAGCGCGCTGCCAGCAACAGCGAATTGGCCAGAACCACTCTCGCCACTGTTGGAAGGTTCCGGAGGAAAAGGTGGGCAAACAGAAAGTGCCCGTCGTCCATGCCCGTTAACGCCAGCATCTTCTCAATCAGGTCTACGGCCGAACCATCTCCTAACTCGGCCCGCGTCAGGAGCCTCTCTGCTCTCTCACATTCCGAGAGCGTGTAGCGCCGGGTCAGCGCAGCCTTGAGCGCCTCGTATTTAGATAGATAGATAGATAGATAGATAGATAGATAGATAGATAGATAGATAGATAGATAGATAGATAGATGTACTTTATTGATCCCAAACTGGGAAATTACAGTGTAACAGCAGCATGACAGTTGACAGCCAAACAACAGAAACACACACGACAGACAAAGGGATTACCCATGGAAAGTAAAAAGAAACTAACACGACTATAGAACCTATATACATCATAGCTTAATATATGATGATGACCCGTATAAACACATGAATCATCCCATTGTACAAAGAAGGACTATCAGGAGCAGAGTGAAATGTGATGTACCAGTTAGTCTGTAAGGTGCAGTGTGGCAGCATAGCTATGACCAGAATACAACATCATAGTGAGTTATTGTACAGTGAAATTGCATGTGGCAGGAAAGATTTCCTGTACCTGGCCGTTCGACAACGAAGCTGTAGTAGTCTACTGGAGAAAGTGCTTCGCTGCCTATCTAGTGTGTGGTGGAGGGGGTGATCAGGATTGTTCATGATGGATTGCAGTTTATTTAGTGTTCTCCTCTCCACCACTGTCTCAAAGGTCTCCGTTCTGAGACCAATTACAGAGCCAGCCCTCTTGATAATCTTGTCAAGTCTGTTGGTATCTCTGGCCCTGATACTGCTACCCCAACAGACCGCAGCAAAGAAGATGGCGCTGGCGACAACAATCTGGTAGAAAAGCTCCAGCGTCCTGCTGCACACGTTGAAGGATCTCAGTTTTCTCAGGAAATAGAGTCTGCTCATCCCCTTCTTGTGCGCAGCATCGGTGTTGGATCTCCAGTCCAACCCGTTGCTGATCCTGACACCCAGATTTGTTGCTGGCTGGAGGCTGATCGAGCAGGCTCACTACCTGCTGAGCTGTGCGGGCGTCCAGCGCTGCGACCACATGGTAGAATCTGGTGTCGTCTGCCGTTACTCCCCGGAGGGCGAACTGGGCCTCGGTGTGGTGGAACCAAGAGCGCGGGTTGTGCTGCCAGAAATCCGGTAGCTTGACTGAAACCACACACGCGTGGCTGGGGGTACCAGTCCGGGATGTCTGTGGGATGGCTGCCGCCTCGCTGGAGCTTCCTGACCGGGCCGGCTCCGGGGTTCTTGCCTCGTGTTCCATAATACGTCTTGGGTCACCAGTGTGGAGTGTGTCAAATAAGAGGCTGACTCATGGCAGACGGTTTATTACACACTTCACATCTCTCAAGCACAGAACAGACTGATTCATTTCAGCAGGCACTCTCTTTTTACCCAAATCTCTCCTCACAAGTTTCATGGCATTCCTCCACACACAACATGACATTTGCATTACACTGCATTCAACCCCCTACGTCCTTGACTCCTTCCTGCTATCTCGCCAGGAACCTCCTGAGCATTGTTCTCCCATGCTTATCCACTGTCTCTTGTCTGAGATTCTAAATAATCTGACTCCCCCAAGGTGCTACACTGTGACGATTTCTTGGCAAATAAGACATACTGAAGAGGATGATAAAATAAACGCAGCGTTGGATTTTTAAATAGCTTTATTATCACCCGCCTTCATCAGAACTTGGCTGCAGCCCATGGCTTGAGCAGGCTGCAGCTTCGTTCCTCCAGCTCTCAAAGAGGAGACAGTGTGTGTGTCTCGCAGCAGATGCAGAATCAGAGTGAGAGAATGAGAGGCAGATTTACAGCACAGTGCAGCATATATACTCAACTCAGACAATACATCAAAGGCATTCACAGCAGTCAATCTGGGCATTTGGCACTTGTTTTTTTTTTCTTGCCTTCTCATTGTTGCTCTGAGTGTTGCTATCCCTGTGCTGTTGCAATCCTGGAATTTCCCCGTTGTGGGACTAATAAAGGCTTATCTTACTCTTACATATCAGAGGTACAGACAGGATGCATGAACACAATGCATGGATGACACTTTAACCTCACAGCTGTAAACGCAGCATGCAGGGGAAAAAACCCAGGAGTGCGAGCTGACTGTCTCTGTGTTCTGTCTCTGTGTTGTGGGGGTTGAATCAGGCCGCTACACTGCTCCCCCCCAGAGGGCACGGTAGGGGACCGTGACCTCGATGTTCCAGTTTGGGCAGCGAGCAGGGAAAAGCTCTGTGCAGGAGGAGGGGGAGGGGGGGTAGCAAATGCTGACCGGGCACGGGAAAATCGTTCGAGTCGCGCCAAAAATGCTTGCTGCTCCGCGATGTCCCGTCTGAACATGCGGAGATCAGAAGAAGAAAAAAAACTAGTCTCTGACTCCTCTCGTGGCCATGAAGAAAACCAGGAGCGGCGGCAAGAAAAAAAAATAAAAGCAGAGGGACTGGCGTGTTGACTTTAGGGCAGACGTAACCCTACAGCCTCGGGAACCGCAAACAGCTGAATTCCCCTTGTGTGCCGTGGCTAAGACCATAAAATCCCGTGAGCAAGCTGTGGGCCTCAGGTGTACAAGCAAGCCTGAAGGGCCAGTGTGCAGCAGAAGGAAGGCGGTCGGAAAAGCCGTATTTGTCCCGTGCGTGGTGCGCCGTCCTCGTCACCCCCGGTTCGCGTGCCGGGGCTCCGTGCGTGGGTGGGCCCGCTGGAGAGGAAATCAGGGTCAGAAACTTGGAGATCGGCGCAGTCTGCGCCGAAAAACATCTCTGACGAGCCGTGGCTGCAGATTAGTCATGGTGCGTTCAGGTCCCCGTGTGCTCCGTCAGCCATGGGAGTCGCCCGCATGTGCTCTGATGTGGAGGAGCTGCGCGGCCGGTCCCGCGTGGATGTGCCGATCTCGGCGAGGGCGCGCCATGACGTTCTCTGCCGCTTACCCGGTCTTGGTTGATGTCCTGAGAGCAGCTCGCCCGCCGTGGGCTCTGCGCCGAGGCCTCCCTGAGGCAGCAGGGAGGGCAGACCAGTCAGGCCGCTGCGGCGGAGTATCCATGCCCGGGTGCTGCGTTCGCTGGCCGCTCGTTTTCTTCAGTCTCGGGCCGCCAGCGTGGCTGTTCAGATCAGAAGGCTGCGTTTGCACAAAACGTGTGCGTTCTTGGGGTCACCAGTGAAGAGGATGATAAAATAAAGGCAGCGTTGGATTTTTAAATAGCTTTATTATCACCCGCCTTCATCAGAACTCGGCTGCAGCCCATGGCTTGAGCAGGCTGCAGCTTCGTTCCTCCAGCTCTCAAAGAGGAGACAGTGTGTGTGTCTCGCAGCAGATGCAGAATCAGAGTGAGAGAATGAGAGGCAGATTTACAGCACAGTGCAGCATATATACTCAACTCAGACAATACATCAAAGGCATTCACAGCAGTCAATCTGGGCATTTGCATATCAGAGGTACAGACAGGATGCATGAACACAATGCATGGATGACACTTTAACCTCACAGCTGTAAACGCAGCATGCAGCGGAAAAAACCCAGGAGTGCGAGCTGACTGTCTATGTGTTCTGTCTCTGTGTTGTGGGGGTTGAATCAGGCGGCTACAATACAGCCTTTGACCGGACTTCAGTGAAAGAGTATTTAGTTGTCCATTCCTTATTAAACACTCGACACTCGCTATCGACTTTTCTTTTCTTTGGGCTACTCATAGTTGCAAATGGGTTCTGCTGTCAGAGCAGCTGCAGAGTAATAACAAAGAGTAGCCCGGGCTCTGCAAAATCAAGTGTTTTGCTGTGCCTAAAGCGCCACCTGGTGGAATTACCAGGCATTACAGGACAAGGTCAAATGAATGCAGTCATAACTAGAAAAGCACTCGGAGAGCACAGACCTCCGCCAAGCGCCACAGTTCTCGCCATACAGTGTTTTACATCATAAATATTAATCCTACATTTATTGTGTGTACGTTTTCAGATTCCTTGACCATGAAAACATATGAGTAGCAATTGGATTCACATGGATAGGATTAGTGGTTCAGTAGTTATTCAGGAAAATCGCATTTCGCATAATGGCGGTTTTCCAGCTCACCACCAAAATGTAATCATCTGTAGGATACCCCATTTCTGACAATCTGTGAAAATTTCATGAAAATCCCTCCATAACGTTTTGAGTTATCTTGCTAACAAACTGACAGACAAACCAACACCAATGAAAACATAACCTCCTTGGCGGAGGTAATTATGATATGATATGATTTGGGCAATTATGTACCAATCTTTGGCGGGCCAGATTAAAAAGACCAACAGGCTGGATGTGGCCCACGGGCCGTAGTTTGCCCATCCCTGCGTGTAGCCGATTGTCTCGTCATGTCATAGTGACTGTTATTTGGACATTTTTGTATATTCACTCTTTTGTAAATAAACACGTTACATACTGCACTTTGGGCTTGCTGCTATTTTATCTGTTCGCTACAGTTTACGCAGCGAACATGACACACAGTAGTCATCCTCATTCCTGTATTTACCTTTCCTGTTCTCGCGGCAAAAAAATCTGACCAATAAGAACAGAGAACGTTCTGACATAAGTCTCGCGAGATTTAACGTGATGCAGTTTGGTCTGCATGAATTTTTTCCTGTCTGATAGGGGACCGAACCAAGGAGAAAATGATACAAAATAACAAACTTGTCAACTGATTTGGACCAAGTTAAATGAATTTAGGTGTGAAAGCACCCTGAGCTAACTTTTTGCTGCATTCAACTGCTTTCTAACTTTCAAAGCTGGCTGCAAATCTCACCAGACAAGATGTGACTTAACTTGACTGGGTGCTTGCTTCGCCCCATCTAGTGGACTGAAAATGCAATTGGTTGATTAATACCCAAGAGTATGCAACGTTACATGAATAAATAAATAAATAAATATATATATATATATATATATATATATATATATATATATATATATATATATATATATATACACACGAGGGTCATTCAATAAATAAGGTGAATTTTTGGTATAAGGACTTCTAATACAGATTTAAGCTTACTTTTTTTTAATTTTTTTTTTTTGTTTTACTTCTTTTTCACATGGATTTAATTTCATTTGCAGATTCAAGAAAAACTTTGAGAGTTTTGGCGATTAACAAAGATGGCCGACCAAGAAGCATGCTCCAGGATTGAACAGCGGTCAGTTATCAAGTTTTTGGTTGCTGAAGGGTGCAAACCAGTTGAAATTCATAGGAGAATGTCAACTGTGTATGGTGCCACATGTTTCAGCCGAAAAAATGTCTACAAGTGGGCTAAATTGTTTAAAGAAGGACGGAGAAGTGTTGAGGATGAAGACAGGCCTGGGAGGCCTACAGAAGTGAGGTCTCCTGAGGTGATCGAATCAGTCAATGACCTCATTCAGTCTGACAGAAGAAGAACAGTGGATGACATTGCAAGGACTTTGAGCTTATCTGTTGGGACAGCACACAAAATTGTCCATGATGACCTTGGCTACTCGAAGGTCAGCTGCCGGTGGGTGCCAAAGATGCTTACTGCAGAGCACAAACAGAGGAGGGTCGAGTTGTCCCAGCAGTGTCTCCCCCGCTATGAGAAGGATGGTGATGAATTGCCCCTTCAGACTTTCACCTGTTTGGTCCCTTGAAAGCGTTCACGAGAGGCACGAAGTTTGAAAGTGACGATGAAGTCAAAAGTGTTGTGAGCGACTGGCTGAGACATCAGTCCAAAGATTTTTACGCTGAGGGAATACGGAAGCTTGTGCACAGATGGGAAAAGTGTGTGACATTGCTGGGAGACTACGTTGAAAAATTAAAAAAAAGTAAGCTTCTATCTGTATTAGAAGTCCTTATACCGAAAAATTCACCTTATTTATTGAATGACAGTATATAGTATATATATATATATATATATATATATACTACCGTTCAAAAGTTTGGGGTCACTTAGAAATTTCCTTATTTTTGAAAGAAAAGCACTTTTTTTCAATGAAGATAACTTTAAACTAATCAGAAATACACTCTTGTAGCCACACATGTGACCTACTTTATGATTTACATAATGCCTCACATCTTAGATAAGATCAAAGGCAGAGTTTCCTTGGAGATAACAGGAAGCTGTGAAAGTGTTAGCTTTGGTATGCAGAGACGGCCTGGAGGATTCTTTGTGGGCCTAAGACTGTGGGGGTGATATTAAGGAATTAAAGAGGAGATGCATTGTTACTTGTGATTATAATGCAATGTGACTTGTGAGCTGTGAGAGTCCTGGGTATATAAGGGACGAGTTTTTTCTGTGATGTTCTCTTTTCTACTTTGCTCATGTTGGAGCGTGTAATAAACTGCCTTGAGATGAAACCTGCCTCATCATTATTCACTCCACACTGGTGACCCAAGACGTAGCATGCAGCAAGAAGAGAATTCCCCGGGGCCAGCCTCGTTGGGAGCCCCCAGCCAAGCGTACGCCGTTACGGTCCAGCTACCAGACTTTTGGCAGCACAACCCGCGCTCCTGGTTCCACTTGGTTGAGGCACAGTTTGCCCTCCGGGGAATAGCGGTAGATGACACGAAATTCTACCATGTGATCGCAAAGCTCGATAACCACACAGCACAACATGTGGAGAGCCTTCTGGAGCAGCCACCAGCCAGCGACAAATACGATGCATTGAAGGCTGCACTCATCCAGCACTACACCCTCTCGGTCGAGGAGAGAGCAGAGAGACTCCTGGTGCTGACCGAGTTGGGAGATGGCATGCCCATTGACCTGATGGAGAAGATGCTGAGGTTGAAAGGCTTGGACGATGACCACTTCATCTTTACCCACATTTTCCTCAAGACCCTACCGTCAGTGACGAGGGCGACCCTGGCCAGTTCGCCATTGTTGGCCCAGCGGGACTTCCGCACGCTGGCCCGGGAGGCGCATCGGATTTTCAACGCCAGCAAGCAGCGCGCGGCCACGGCGGCAGCGACGGAGCTCGGCGCGATGGCCGGAGATGGCAGGGAGCCAGGGACAGCAGTAGCAGAGCCACCGACGACAGTGGCGGCGGGGGCCAAGGAACACGGAGGAGACACCCTTTGTTTCTACCACCGCCGCATTGCAGAGAAGGCACGCAAATGTATACCACCGTGCCAGTTCAAGCGCTCGGGAAACGCCATGACCGGGGGGTCGGTAGCAGCTGCGACCCTCGGAGAGGAAAACAAGCTGCTCTACTTGACGGACGCACGCTCGAGGAGGCATTTCCTCGTGGACACAGGCGCCCAGCTGAGTTTCATCACGCCTTCCTCTGCTGACCGGCTGGCAGGTTCCAGCGGTCCCGAGATGGCAGCAGCGAACGGCTCGAGTATAAAGACCTTTGGTGAGAGAACTCTGCTTCTGTCTCTACATGGCCGTACATTTGAGTGGACTTTTGTCATAGCAGCATTGAATTTCAATATATTGGGGGCTGATTTTTTTGTGCTCACATGGTTTGTTGGTTGATGTCGCTAACAGGCGCCTGGTTAATGCACTTTCTTTTGACTCTATCCCCTGTACAGCTTGAGCAGCCCGGCCAACAGCACAAGCCAACGTCACAGCTGCAAGCGGTAAGTTCCACACACTGCTCACTCAGTTTCCAGCACTCACGGTTCCCACATTTTCAGCAGCCATCGCTAAGCACGGGGTGGAGCATTTTATTACCACCACCGGGCCGCCCGTTTTTGCAAAACCTCGGCGCTTGGACGCAGCTAAACTGGCCATAGCGCGCGAGGAGTTCACCAACCTGGAGAGGTTGGGCATCATCAGGCGTTCGAACAGCCCATGGGCTTCCCCGCTACACATGGTCCCGAAAGCTGACGGCTCGTGGCGACCTTGCGGGGATTTCTGCAGGATGAACAACGCCACAGCGCATGACCCCTACCCAATCCCTCATATCCAAGATTTTTCCATTCATTTGGCAGGGGCGCGCGTTTTTTCTAAAATAGACTTGGTCCGCGGTTACCACCAAGTTCCAGTGCGCACTGAGGACATACCCAAAACAGCGGTGGTAACTCCATTTGGCCTTTTCGAGTTTTTGCGCATGCCATTTGGGCTTAAAGGGGCTGCACAGACGTTCCAACGCATGATGGACGCCATGCTGCGCGATCTCCCTTTCGTGTTCGTCTACTTGGACGATATCTTGGTAGCCAGCGCGTCCGAAGACGAACACGAAAACCACCTCGCGGCAGTTTTCCGGAGGTTGGGAGATCACGGGTTAATAATCAACCCAGTGAAGTGTCAGTTCGGGGTGACGCAGATCGATTTTTTAGGACACCGCGTCTCCCCCGAAGGAGCAGTTCCGCTGCCTGACAAAGTAGGCGCGGTAGCAGATTTCCCCCAGCCGCAGACAGTCAGGGCGTTACAGGAGTTTTGGGGAATGGTGAATTTTTATAACCGTTTCCTCCCCCGCACAGCGCAGCTCATGCAACCGCTGTATGCCGCGCTCAAAAAACAGAAACCTGCGAATAAGATTGAGTGGTCCCCGGAGCAGGAGCGAGCGTTCTCGGAAGTCAATGCAGCCCTGGCAAACTCTGCGTTGTTGGCACATCCAGACCCAACGGCCCGCATAGCGCTCACCACTGACGCGTCAGATGTGGCCATAGGGGCGGTCGTGGAGCAGCATGTAGCTGGGGCTTGGCAGCCGCTCCCCTTTTTCAGCAGGAGCTTACACGATAGCGAATGTAAATACAGCGTGTTTGACAGGGAGTTGCTAGCTCTCCATTTGGCCATTCGCCACTTTCAGTTCTGGCTAGAAGGGCGCTGTTTCACCGTGTTCATTGACCACAAGCCACTAACATTTGCGATGGCCAAAGTTTCAGAACCGTGGTCGGAGCGGCAGCAGAGGCAGCTGGCCGCGATCTCAGAGTTTACTACCGATATTCAGTGGCAGACTGCCTCTCACGCGCGGTGGCTGCCCCCGTCCGCGTGGGGATAGATTACACAGCCATGGCCGCGGAGCAGGTTAGTGACGCGGATGTGCGCGCGCTCCAGTCTGGACCAACAGGGTTAAGGCTGGAGAGCAGGGCACTGCAAGACGGTATGCCCCCCCCTAATCTGTGATGTCTCCACGGGGCGACCGCGTCCCGTGGTACCGGCAGCGTGGCGCCGCCGCGTTTTTGACTTGATTCATTCTTTGGCGCACCCAGGGGTGCGCGCGTCGGTCAAAATGGTAGCAGAAAAATTTGTGTGGCCGGGTTTCCGCAAACAAGTTAAGGAGTGGGCGGCAGCCTGCATGGCATGCCAACGAGCCAAGGTACACAGACACACGAGGGCTCCCCTGGAGCCATTTCACATTCCGGCTAAGAGGTTCGACCACGTTCACGTGGACCTCGTGGGTCCCCTCCCGCCATCGCAGGGGTGCACGCACCTTCTGACAATGGTGGACCGCACCACGCGTTGGCCGGAGGTGGTTCCTTTGGCATCAACCACAGCCGAGGAGGTGGCGCGCGCATTTGTAACTGCATGGGTGGCGCGTTTTGGAGTCCCGTCGGACATTACGTCCGACAGAGGCCCTCAATTTGTTTCCGAACTTTGGCCAGCAATGGCCCGCAGCCTGGGAGTTACAATTCACCGCACAACCGCGTACAATCAATTTTTTTTTTTTTTCTTGCCTTCTGATTGTTGCTCTGAGTGTTGCTATCCCTGTGCTGTTGCAATCCTGGAATTTCCCCGTTGTGGGACTAATAAAGGCTTATCTTATCTTATCTTATCTTATCTTAATCCTCAGGCTAATGGGTTATGCGAATGTTTTCATAGGTCATTGAAAGCGGCTCTCAGGGCGTCACTGACGGATGCAAATTGGGTAGACAAACTACCGTGGGTTTTATTGGGGTTGCGTTCTGCGCCTAAAGAAGACTTAGAAGTTTCCCCAGCTGAACTCGTTTTTGCGCAGCCACTTCGGCTACCCGGGGAGTTTCTCCCGGATAATCCTGTGCCAAGCAGCTCCCCGTCTCAGCTGTTGCAGCGTAGCATTGACGCAGGCACGCTGCCGGGCCCCGTTCATCACAGTTTTCCGCCGTTTTTGTGCCTAAAACTTTGAAAAACACGGAGTTTGTTTTTATCAGACATGACACGCATCACACCCCAATGCGACCACCTTATGATGGGCCGTTCAGAGTGTTGGAAACAGGGGACAAGCATTTTTTTGCTAGATTTGGGGGGTAGGAGGGAAAAGGTTGGCATAAACAGACTCAAACCCGCTTTTGTGGTGGCAGACGAGCAAGTGCTGTTGGCAAGGGCCCCTCGGCACGGCAGACCACCACGGGGTGCTTCCCAGTGTAATATTTCCCCAGATCACCCGCAGGGACTGACAAAAGGTTTGCACCCCCAGACAGCAGCTCCCCAGCATGACGGCGCCGCGGAGGTGGTGAAACCTGGTTACAGCAGATACGGGAGAAGACTGAAGCCCAAGCAGCATGTGGATTGATGTGCAATGATGTTATCACAGCATGCAAACTGTTATTCTGTTGTTCGATCTAAATGTTTGGGGGGGGGTGTAGCCACACATGTGACCTACTTTATGATTTACATAATGCCTCACATTTTAGATAAGAACAAAGGCAGAGTTTCCTTGGAGATAACAGGAAGCTGTGAAAGTGTTAGCTTTGGTATGCAGAGACGGCCTGGAGGATTCTTTGTGGGCCTAAGACTGTAGGGGTGATATTAAGGGATTAAAGAGGAGATGCATTGTTACTTGTGATTATAATGCAATGTGACTTGTGATCTGTGAGAGTCCTGGGTATATAAGGGACGAGTTTTTTCTGTGATGTTCTCTTTTCTACTTTGCTCATGTTGGAGCGTGTAATAAACTGCCTTGAGATGAAACCTGCCTCATCATTACACACTCCACACTCTACACATTGCTAATGTGGTAAATGACTGTTATAGCTGCAAATGTCTGGTTTTTGGTGCAATATCTACATAGGTGTATAGAGGCCCATTTCCAGCAACTATCACTCCAGTGTTCTAATGGTACAATGTGTTTGCTCATTGCGTCGGAAGGCTAATGGATGATTAGAAAACCCTTGTGCAATCATGTTAGGTCTGCAATGCTGTAATTGCTGCAAATGGAGGATTCTTTGACGAAAGCAAAGTTTGAAGGAAAAAATTATTTTTTCAAATACAAATCATTATTTCTAACCTTGTCAATGTCTTGACTATATTTTCTATTCATTTTACAACTCATGGTGGTAAATAAGTTTGACTTTTCATGGAAAACACAAAATAATTGTCTGGGTGACCCCAAACTTTTGAACGGTAGTGTATATATATATATATATATATATATATATAAAACATAAGTGATCGATCCATGTGTTTGGGGATTGGTGGATCGTCATTACTGTCAAGTATCGCGATCCATCACTGAATTGATCTTTTGTCCCACCCCTATCTTGGACTCATTGTGGGTATGGAGGGGCAGAGAAAGACCTGTGTGTGTAGGTGTGGTTGTTAAACATCTGCCTTCCCAAAATGGAGAATAATAATTTTTTAAAAAATTAAGAACCACTGGTATAAATGAACAAAAACATCAGCAGATTAAAATGACCACACAGTATCCACACATGGGATTAAAACAGTGGCATTGCTTCAGTCGTGCTCTTGAGAGGTTGTTATGGCTTCAGTTTGTTAATCAAGACAATAAATCTAACTCTAGC
>JAJAQF010000308.1:0-28616 GCA_020510985.1 Pholidichthys leucotaenia
ATGGACGCGGTTCTGCGCAATCTCCCTTTCGTGTTCGTCTACCTGGACGACATACTGGTAGCCAGCGCGTCTGAAGATGAACACGAAAACCACCTCACAGCAGTTTTCTGGAGGTTGGCAGAGCACGGGTTAATAATTAACCCGGCGAAGTGTCAGTTCGGGGTGACGCAGATTGATTTTTTGGGCCATCGCATCTCCCCAGAGGGAGCGGTCCCTCTGCCTGACAAAGTGCGCGCAGTAACAAATTTTCCCCAGCCACAAACGGTCAAAGCATTACAGGAGTTTTTGGGAATGGTAAATTTTTATAACCGTTTCCTCCCCCGCGCAGCGCAGCTCATGCAACCATTGTATGCTGCACTAAAAAAACAAAAACCCACAAATAAAGTCGAATGGTCTCCGGAGCGAGAGCGCGCATTTTCCGAAGTCAAAACATCTCTGGCAAACGCTGCGTTGTTAGCACATTCAGTCCCAGCGGCCCACATGGCGCTCACAACTGATGCGTCAGATGTGGCCATAGGGGAGGTCGTGGAACAGTTTGTAGCTGGAGCCTGGCAACCGCTTGCCTTTTTCAGTAAGACCCTGCGCGACAGCGAACGAAAATACAGCACATTCGACAGGGAGTTGTTAGCTCTCCACTTGGCGATTCGCCACTTCCAGTTCTGGCTGGAAGGACGCCGTTTCACCGCGTTCATTGACCACAAGCCGCTGACTTTTGCAATGGCCAAGATTTCTGAACCTTGGTCGGGCCGTTAGCAGAGACATCTGGCCGCGATTTTGGAGTTTACTACCGATATCCAGCATGTGGCGGGTAAACTTAATGTAGTGGCAGACTGCCTCTCGCGTGCCGTGGGGGCTCCCATCCGCGCAGAGGTAGATCCTGCAGCCATGGCCGTGGAGCAGGTTAGCGATGCAGAAGTGCGCGCGACCCCGGTCCGCGTGGTGATAGATTACGCAGCCATGGCCGCGGAGCAGGGTAGCGACGCGGACGTGCGCGCACTCCAGTCTGGACCAACAAGGTTAAGGCTGGAGAGCAGGGTGCTGCAAAAAGGTATGCCCCCCCTAATCTGCGATGTCTCCACTGGGCGACTGCGTCCGGTAGTTCCAGCCGTGTGGCGCCGCCGTGTTTTTGATGCAATCCATTCTCTGGCGCACCCGGGAGCGCGCGCGTCGGTCAAAATGGTAGGAGAGAAATTTGTGTGGCCGAGCCTGCACAAACAAGTTAGAGAGTGGGCGGCAGCCTGCACATCCTGCCAGCGGGCCAAGGTTCATAGGCACACGAGAGCTCTTTTGGAGCCATTTCACATCCCGGCTAAAAGGTTTGATCATGTCCACGTGGAACTCGTAGGCCCCCTCCCGCCCTCACATGGGTACACACATCTTATGACAATGGTTGACCGCACCACGCACTGGCCAGAGGTGGTCCCGCTTTCGTCAACCATGGCTGAGGAGGTAGCGTGCGCATTTTTAACGGCATGGGTAGCGCGTTTTGGAGTCCCGTCGGACATTACGTCTGACAGAGGCCCGCAGTTTGTTTCCGAACTTTGGTCAGCGATGTCCTGCAGCCTGGGGACAATGATCCACCGCACGACTGCGTACAACCCGCAGTCTAACGGGTTGTGCAAACGTTTTCACAGGTCATTGAAGGCGGCCCTCAGAGCGTCGCTTACGGATACAAATTGGGTGGACAAGCTACCATGGGTTTTATTGCGGTTGCGTTCTGCACCTAAAGAGGATTTAGAAGCCTCCTCAGCTGAGCTAGTGTTTGCACAGCCACTTTGGCTGCCCGGGGAATTTCTTCCAGATAATCCTGCGCCAGAGCGCTCCCCGGTTCAGCGGTTACAGAATAGCGCGGGCCCGGGCACACTACCTGGCCCCGTTCACCACAGTTTTCCGCGTGTTTTTGTGCCTAAGGTTTTGAAAAATGCGAAGTTTGTTTTTGTCAGACATGACGCTCATCGTCCGCCCTTGCGCCCACCTTATGACGGACCTTATAGAGTGTTGAAAACAGGGGATAAGCATTTTTTGCTAGATTTGGGGGGCAGAAAAGAAAGGATTGGCATTAACAGGCTCAAACCCGCTTTTGTGTTAGCTGACGAAGTTGTGCAGTTGGCGAAGGCTCCTCGACGCGGCAGACCCCCTAGAGAGCATTCCCCAGAGCACCCACAGAGGTTGACTAACAGTTCTCATCCCCAGGCAACAGATCCACAGCGGGAAGACGCCGTGGACGTGATACAGCCTGCTTTTAGCAGATATGGAAGAAGGTTGAGACCTAAGTGGCATTTGGACTGATATACTGTATGGTGATTTTATTATGGCATGCAATCTGTGGTGATGTTGTTCCATCTTAGATGTTTGGGGGGGGAGGTCATGTGGGCACATATGTGGTTTCCATATGCTTCACATGCTTGTTACTGTATGCTTATTGTTTACCTCTCGTCTCAGAGGAACAAAAGGTCTGAACCTCCTAGGGGTTGCAGGAGGATGCGAAGTCTGGCCTTTTGTATGTAGAGAGACGGCCATGAAGGATTTCCTGACCACCAGGACTTCAGGTGGAGACAGGAGACCTGAAGGGGGGTGCGTTGTGATTTGGGATGTAAAGACAATGCGACTGTTTACTTTGATGTCCTGGGGTATAAAAGGGCAGCTGTGGGGGCATGTCTCTCTCTTCTGTTTTTGGATGTTGGAAAATGTGGTTGTGAATAAAACTGATTTTGAGTAATAAACTCAGCCTCGTCTTTCCACACAATCTCCACAACATGAACAAACAGGAACCTATCAGATAAATAAGATCTAAACCACTGTAATGAAGTTCCATTAAGTCTAATATAGTGTTCTAATCTATCAAGTAACTATTTCCCTGCAGGTGGTCAAATAATTGCGTAGTAGCAACTCTAAGATTTTTGAAATGAAAGGGAGATTAGAGATTGGTCGATAGTTAGCTAAAGCTCCTGGCTCTAGCGTTGGCTTTTTGAGTAAGGGTTTAATTACAGCTGTTATAAAAAGCCTGCGGCACATGGCCTAAAGTTAATGAAGAATTGATTATATGAAGAATAAAACTACCAATAAGTGGAAAGACTTCTTTAAATAACCTAGTAGAAATAGGGTCTGAAAGACAATTTGAAAGCTTGGATGAGGAAACTATTTTGCCTAACCCTAAAAGGTCAATTGGAGTAAATTCATTAAAACAGATATCAATTGAAGGAATTGTGGTAGTTACTGTATTTAGGTTAACGGTGGGAAGAATCTGATGGATTTTATCTCTGATAGGTGAAATTCTATTATTGCAAAAGTCCATAAAGTCCTGACTAGTAAGCTCTAAGGGAATGCTAGGATTGGCAGAGTCCTGACTCTTTGTCAACCTGACTACAGTACTGGGAGGAAACCTGGGATTATTTTTGTTCTCTTCTATTAATGCAGAATAATAACTCTCCTAGCTTTTCTAAGAGATTTTTTTATAAATTAAAAGATGATTTCTCCAAGCTAAATAGATTTTATCTAAATCAGTGGAGCGCCATTTTCTTTCTAATGACAAGTTTTCTGTCCTACGAGTTTTTGTGTTGAACTAAGGAGTTAAAATCGTTGATTGACTTTTTCTTTATTTAAGAGGGGACCACAAAGTCTAGGAGTCTTGATGCGGAGAGCTGTAATACTATCTACCCATGCCTATCAATTACAGAAGGAGCAAGCTCTCCATAGCCTGTTTTTCGTTGTGTTGACCAAATGCATAGAGGAAATAATACTACATAAATTGTAAACATCATATGACGGCATCTACTGTAGTAATATTTTTCTTTAGGAGCCAAATAGTTAGAAAATGATAAAATCAAAGGTTAACAGACAATGTCTGACAGTACAGGGTTATGAGGAGACACTACCAGATTTTTATTTTCTATGCCCATGTGTCAGTACAAGAACCAACTAGGTGTAGGTAATGAGTAGATTCTTACTTTCTGAGAAAACTCTCATCGATCTAATATTGAATATAAATGCCACATTAAGGCAAATATCTACATGTAAATTAAAGTCCCCTACTATAATTATTTTATCTGATTTCAGCACAAAATCAGCTAACAATTCAGCAAATTTGGAAAAAAATTCTGAGTCGGTTGATGGAGGACGATAAACTATGGCAAATAAAAGGGTTTAACCTAAAATTGCTAAAGTGCCCAATACTGAGGACCAGGCCCTCAAAGGAATTATAACATGTTTTTTGCTTTACATTAACTAGTAATTTGGAATGGTAAATTGTTGTTGCTCCTCCTCCACGACCAGAACTTCTGGGATTTTGACAGTTTAAATAACCAGAGGGAGTTGATTCATTTAACCCAACATAATCCTCTTGCCCTAAACAAATCTCTGTAAGGGATATTAAATCAATCTGATGACTAATTAACAGATCATGGACTAACAGAGACTTAGGAGTTAGAGACCTAATATTTAATAAACCATATTTAATTTTAAATTATGAGGAGGAAGAGAGGCCAAATCATTCAATTTAGAGGCTTCATGTTTAATTTGAGTTTTACCAGTTTTTGTTTAATCACTTTGGGATGCTTATACATTATATTTTTATGTAAGATGAGCTCCCCAAAATGAGCTCCAATTGTCAATGTAGCCCATGTTGTTTGCAGGACACACAGACAAAGATAATGAAGAGAAAAATATAAATGAAGCCATTTGGTAATGAAATCACAACATTCAATAGGAGAAGTTAAAAGTTACATCAATAAATTTCCAGATATTTAAGGAAATACCTGTAGATTATTGTAAAGGAAATATCGTGTGTATGAGAAAAGTTCCAAATGTCTAAGGAGAAGTTCAACTTGCTGAATTTATGTTTACTGTGGGACTTGATCTAGAATATACTACAAAGACAATACAGATTTTTTACATTTATTAAGATTGCTTTACAAAAAATTAAGTGGGTACTGGCACAAGTCCCACTGTATCAAGTGCATAGTGCCTCTAGGAACTCGACATGGCAGAAGTCCGTGAATTATTTTGTAACGCTAAAATTCTAATCAGATGCAAAAGATGCAAAAAGACAGATAACATAAATATACTTCATAAAATTTTTGAAAGGGCTCTCAGAAAACAGGGGAAAACACAGCCAACATGGACAAAGAAATGTAAGGTAATGATTAGAGAAATGGAGGAATTAGATAAATTTAAACCTTAGTTTTGATGTCCGAATAATAGTGCAGTGGAGATTATGAGTAGAGATTTTTGTGTGCTTTTTTCTTTAGTGTTTCTTCTTTTTTTCTTCCTTTTCCTTATTTAATAATGGATAGTATTAGGAGTTTTAAATCAATTTAACACCCCATTTAGGATTATTGTAATAAGTGAAATATGGATTAATGAAGAAAAAGATATAGATTTTGAATTATATGGATAAGAGATGTACACACAAAATAGGAAATGTAAAAGTGGTGGTGGGGTCAGATAGAAAATTAAAAGTGGACACAACTGACACATTTTTTCAAAAATTTACAACCTCTGCCCCATTTGGCTGCTCCTCAGGAACAACATTTGTTGGGAATTAGGAGTGGACAAGAGGTGGAGGGAAGAGGAAAATATGCAAACATTTGCAAGTGCATGCTATGAGTTTGAAGACACAACAGGCTTTTAAAGAATGATTACCACACTGGAATGTTTGGAGTAATGAGAAAACCATATGAGGATGGAAATTTATCTTGGAACACAAAATATAATAGACACATTAAACAGCTTGTTAATAGAGCATATTAAAACAGTTCATATATGGATAAAAGTTAGTTATATGTTGTAACACACCACACACACATAAAATATTGATTTTAACAGATAAATGCATAATTAGGGAATTGCTATTACAAGGTAATATTAGTTGATAAAAGTAGTTGCAAAAATATTGTAATCATAAATAAAATTAAAACAAATCACTTTATCTTGTATTGCTCATTGATACTTCCATACTTGACCTATTATATAGAGGCCTGGGTAACAGTTATAAAAGTATACTTAATTTAGTTCTAACATTACAAAAAGGGCTGTCCATGTTATACAAAGTCGGGTATTTTGAACAAACTAATTTATTGTTTACACATTAAAAGTTATTGAAATTGCGGATCTGGTTGATTATCATATAGTACAATTAATGTTTAAAAAAAAAAGAAAAACCTTTTGCATAATTAATCAATCAATTTACTAAAAGTTATAAAATCCATAAGTTGCATATTTTAATAAAATTATTATAAAGTATAGCTTAAATTTTAGAAAAATGAAAATATAAGAGCTAAAGGCTCAATAAAACTTAATCTGACATTGATATTTTGTAGGTAGTTGGGTTGATAAGATATATTTGGCGAATGGGGAAAAATAATTCAAGGAGCCCTTATAAGTATAATTATTAGTTTATAGATCTTAGTTTTTGTGTATGTTGTTGTATTCCCATGATAAAAGAATAAAAATTAAAATTAAAAGAATAAAAATAAAAAAATAAAAGAAATATCTATTTTAGTGGCCTTCTCTTCCAAGGACCCCTTCATATCAAGGGGACCCACCTGCCCACCTATTGCCAGGACGATGACAAGGTTGTGCCATGACTGATGGGGATCCAGAAGACGCCAATGAGATAGTTTAGGGTCTACGATAGGGTCTACAATGTACATTCACATGGTGTTCGATTTTGCTTTGCATTGCTGCTGTCCCACAGGTTTCCTCTGTGATAAATGATTAATGAAAGAATAGATGCATGTATATGAATGTATTCGTGTATATATATATATATATATATATATATATATATATATATATATATATATATATTGTAGGGTAAAATAGAAATATTAAATAATAAATATGATCAGGTATGAATTATTTAATTTATATTGATGTATTGGAATCTGAGATCAAATCTCATTTCATATACATCAGAAAAGTTAATAACACTCGTAAGGGGCACCAGCTTCTATCTTTAAGAAGCAATTTAATCTTTAATTTCACTTTATACCTGTTTGATCACTCAATAAATTAATCAATAATCAGTCTCATAAATTTTCCGTGAATTCGATACCTGGGCTTGAACAGACTCAGAATGAAATAAATTCCCAACAACTTCTCTCATTTTTAAATATTTATTAAATGAAATGATTAACAGACATTGCAGTAATTTCATTAATCATAAAATCAATCTTGTAAACGATCAATTAACAATGTCAATATTTTCGGAACCAGGGTTAAACTGAGAAATGAATTTATATCAGTTTGAGTTAACAGATTATTAAAAAAACGCAAATTTATGGAGAAAGTTTACTAATTATATGAAAAGTCCTGGATTAATTTTAAGAAAATAAAAACGGAATTTTAATGAAAAGAAGAGTTATGTTAAGGGCTTCTTAATTTGCATCTGATTAGATATACAAATTATTACCGAACCTCAGACGTTAATTCAGCAGTGGAATTAAAGTTTGCAGCTCACGTGATCCTCGGTCGATGATGGTTCTGTCGTCGTCCTCAGCCCAAGATTTCATGGATGTTAGAGGAAATGTCTGCCCGCAGATATTTCAGCATCCACAGTTCGACCTTTAAATTCAAGCAGTCGAAGAGGCTGGATTTTGGCTGTATGACCCAGAGTTGAAACTGGGCTAGATGATGACGACGTTTCTTCAGCGTGTGATGAACAGCCTTGATTCCTCAGCTGCACGTGATGTGGGAGCTGCGTCTTCTCAAGAGGTCTTCGATAATAATTAAAAGATATCTAATCCGATCTCAAATTAAAAGGGCTTCGGACTTTAGATAAAAATAGTATCTTCTGGTGGGTGCTTGGTCAAGAAAAATATTATAAAATAAAGTCAAGATTAAAGTTTACATTAAAATTAAACAAACGGTGGTTTTACAGAAAGTTTAACAAAGAAAAGTGATGAATAAAAATTGGAGTTTAACTCCGATTAAGAATTGAGCTCAAAGAAATAGGAATTCCTAGGTATTTAAGAGAAAAAGAAAAAGGCATTAAAAATACAGTTACATAAACGAATTACGAGTTATCTGCTCTGTGTTCGGAAAAACGACACGTGGTCGAAGTCTTTGTTCAGACTGTCCTTTGTTCTTCCTTGCTGTGTGTAGACAATGGAGAAGATGATCAGTAAAAGGGGAGCTGGACAGAGAAGAGAGATCTGGAGCAAAAGAGAGTCCGGAGCAAAAGAGTTGACAAAAAGAGGCTGAGGAAAGAGCAAAAGAGGAAGAGACTGAAGCAGGGGTCTCTCTGCTATTTATACAAGTTCTGTTGAGCTTCGTGGGCTTTCAGGATCTCAGCCAATGAGAGTCCTTCGTGGGAGGCCCGATGAATTTTTAGTCCAATGAACAAACAGTCTATTGTTTGGAGTTCTTTGGGATGAAGAGTTGTCATGCAGAGGTTGGCTGTTGGAGTCACATGGTTTTAGAGGCAAAACTTTGATACATACTGGAAGTTAATATTCCCCTTTATGTATTAAACTAAGATAACTTTAGTGATTAGTATAAATTATAAGCAGTGCTTCTAAATCAACATGCAGGAATAAACATTCATTTAAACATTAACATGCATATACTGTATATAAAATCACAGATTAATGCATTTCACACATATTATTGATTTTCCACATCAAAAACCTCAGAGGCCATCTGCATTTTCATAGTTCTGAAAAGAATGAAGGTTTAGAATTGAGTTTGTAATAATGTACTTTAAAGTTCACTGGTTAAATCCAGCATGTCCAGAGTTTAAGGAAATTAGCTGAGTTGTGGGTCTGTGTAGGTTTTATGGGGGCAATAAAAGTGAAGCCGGACATTGGGGACATTCCTTAGGCTGGTTTTAACAAAAGGAATGGGATTTCAGCAGTGGCCTGGAGGAAGAAAATCCATTTCTTTGTGTTATTCCTGGATGAAACAAAATATCTTTAAGCAGAAGAATAATTGTTGCTGAGCCAAAGTGAGATGATGCTACAGTCCCCCCTCTGGTATCAATGGTGACGTTGATTCAGCGTTGATAGCAATCCTAGGCATCAAATTTCAATTTGGCGAGGCTTGATCCAAATGCTGAACTAAAGTTCTGATGTCGATAAGTCTTAAGCTTGTAAACAGTATCTATTCCAAAGTGTAGGTCCTTAAATTTGGTTTTCTGAAAAACTTCTGGAAATTTCAAAAATAATTTTGGCATGACCAAATATAAACACTGTATAATTGTCTAGGATATACTAAAGTTCTGTATAAGCCTGTAAAGACTTAAAAATTCTGGGTACAAAAAAAAGTGAACTAAAAGTATGTGGGTTTTGACATCCATCCATCTTCTACCGCTTTTCCGGAGGTCCGGGTCGCGGAGGCAGCAGTTCAAGCAGAGAAGCCCAGACTTCCCTCTCCCCAGCCACCTGCTCCAGCTCCTCAGAGAGGACACCAAGGCGTTCCCAGACCAGCTGAGAGACATAGTCTCTCCACCGAGTCCTGGGTCTGCCCCGGGGTCTCCTCCCAGTGGGACGCGCCCGAAACACCTCAAGTGGGAGGCGTCCAGGAGGCATCCTAATCAGATGCCCATACCACCTCAACTGACTCCTTTCAATGTGGAGGAGCAGCGGTTCTACTCTGAGCCTCTCCCGGATGACTGAGCTCCTCACCCTATCTCTGAGGGTGAGTCCAGCAATCCTACGGAGAAAGCTCATTTCAGCCGCTTGTATCCGCGATCTCGTTCTTTCGGTCATTACCCAAAGCTCGTGACCATAGATGAGAGTAGGAACGTAGATTGACTGATAAATCGACAGCTTTGCCTTAGAACTAAGCTCCCTCTTCACCACAACAGACCGGTACAATGTCCGCATCACTGCAGATGCTGCTCCAATCCGTCTGTCGATCTCTCGCTCCATTCTCCCCTCACTCGTGAACAAGACCCCAAGATACTTAAACTCCTCCACTTGGGGCAGGAGCCTGTCCCCAACCCGGGGAGGACAATCCACCTTTTTCCGGCTGAGGACGATGGACTCGGACTTGGAGGTGCTGATTCTCATCCCAGCCGCTTCACACTCAGCGGCAAACCGTCCCAGCAAGAGCTGTAGGTCATTGCTGGATGAAGCCAACAGGACAACATCATCTGCAAACAACAGAGATGAGATCCTGTGGTCACCAAGCATGACACCCTCCATTCCCTGGCTGCGCCTAGAAATCCTGTCCATAAAAATTATGAACAGGATCGGTGACAAAGGGCAGCCCTGGCGGAGTCCAACTCTCACTGGGAATGGCTCTGACCGAGTGTTGGCAATACGGACCAAACTCTCACAACGGTCGTACAGAGACCGAATAGCTCGTAACAACAAGCCCGATACCCCATACTCCCGAAGCACCCCCCACAAAAATCCACGAGGGACGCGGTCAAATGCCTTCTCCAAGTCCACAAAACACATGTAAACTGGTTGGGCAAACTCCCACGAACCCTCAAGAATTCTCGAGAGGGTAAAGAGCTGGTCCGATGTGCCACGGCCAGGACGAAAACCACATTGCTCCTCCTGAATCCGAGGTTCGACCAACGGCCGGACTCTCCTCTCCAGTACCTTGGCATAGACCTTCCCAGGGAGGCTGAGGAGTGTGATCCCTCTAAAGTTGGAGCACACCCTCCGGTCCCCTTTTTTAAAGAGAGGAACCACCACCCCGGTTTGCCATGCCAAAGGCACTGCCCCCGACCTCCACGCAATGTTGCAGAGGCGTGTCAACCATGACAACCCAACAACATCCAGGGCCTTGAGGTACTCGGGGCGAATCTCGTCCACCCCTGGGGCCCGGCCACCAAGGAGATTTTTAACCACCTTGGCGACCTCAGCCCCTGTGATAGGCGAGTCATCCCCCTCGTCCCCAAACCCTGCTTCCTCTGTGAAAGGCGTATCAGTGGGATTGAGGAGATCCTCGAAGTATTCCTTCCACCGCCCGACGATGTCCCCAGTTGAAGTCAACAGTGTCCCATCCGCACCATACACAGTGTGGACGGGGAGCTGCTTTCCCCTCCTGAGCCGCCGAACAGTTTGCCAGAATCTCTTTGAGGCCGACCGAAAGTCTTGTTCCATGGCCTCACCGAACTCCTCCCATACCCGGGTTTTTGCTTCAGCAACCACCCGAACTGCACTCCGCTTGGCCTGCCGGTACACCTCAGCTGCTTCGGGAGTCCCACAAGCCAACCAAGCTTGATAGGACTCCTTCTTCAGCTTAATGGCCCCCCTCACCACTGGTGTCCACCACTTGGTTCGGGGGTTGCCACCACGAGATGCACCGACCACCTTGCGGCCGCAGCTCTGGGCCGCCGCTTCAACAACAGAGGTGGAGAACATGGCCCATTCAGACTCCATGTCTCCAGACTCCCTCGGAATGTGGTTGAAGTTCTTCCGGAGGTGGGAGTTGAAGACCTCCCGGACAGGGGCCTCAGCCAGACGCTCCCAGCACACCCTCACTATACGTTTGGGTCTACCAGGTCTGAATGGCTTCCTCCCCTGCCATCGGATCCAACTCACCACCAGGTGGTGATCAGTTGACAGCTCTGCACCTCTCTTTACTCGGGTGTCCAAGACATACGGTCGCAGGTCTGATGATACGATAACAAAATCGATCATCGACCTGCGGCCTAGGGTGTCCTGGTGCCAGGTGCACATATGGACACCCTTATGCTTGAACATGGTGTTCGTTATGGACAGACTGTGGTTAGCACAGAAGTCCAATAACTGAACACCACTCGGGTTCAGATCGGGCAGGCCGTTCCTCCCAATCACCCCCCTCCAGGTTTCACTGTCGTTGCCCACGTGCGCATTGAAGTCCCCCAGTAGGACAATGGAGTCTCCAAGAGGAGCACCCTCCAGCACCCCAGTCACAGACTCCAAAAAGGGTGGGTACTCTGAAACATCATTTGGTGCATAGGCACAAATGATGGTCAGGACCCGTTTCCCAACCCGAAGGCGCAGGGAAGCAACCCTTTCGTCCACCGGGGAAAGCTCCAATATAGAGGCAGTAAGGTGGGGCGATACAAGAATACCCACCCCTGCTCGTCGCCTCTCGCCCGGGGCAACTCCAGAAAAGGCCAAGCTCCAGCCCCTCTCCAGGAGACTGGTTCCGGAACCGGAGCTGTGTGTTGAGGTGAGGCCGACTATATCTAGCCGGTATCTCTCAACCTCGTACACCAGCTCAGGCTCCTTCCCCACCAGAGAGGTGACATTCCACGTACCAAAAGCCAGTTTAGAAAGCTTGGGATCAGTCCGCCAAGGTCTCCGCCTTTGACCGCCACCTGATCCACATAGCACCGGACCCCCATGATCCCTCCTGCAGGTGGTGAGCCCACTGGAGGGCGGACCCATGTAACTCCTTCGGGCTGAGCCCGGCCGGGTCCCATGGGTGAAAACCCGGCCACCAGACGCTAGCCTTCGAGCCCCTCCCCCAGGCCTGGCTCCAGGGTGGGGCCCCGGTAACCCCATACCGGGCGGGGTACACTGAATCCTTGATATACAATTCATGAGAGTCTATTGGATCGTTCTTAGTCTGGCCCTTCACCCAGGACCAGTTTGTCTTGGGAGACCCTATCAGAGGCAAATTGCCCCGGACAACATAGCTCCTGGGATCACTGGGGCACGCAAACCCCCCCACCACGATAAGGTGATGATCCATGAGGGGGGGGGGGGGGTTGACATACTTGATATAAATGTTTTGGGTTTGCTGAAAAATATCTAGTCAAAATTTCAAAAACTGTTTAGATGTACATAAAATCTAAATAAAGTATAAAGGATTATTTGTATATACACAAGCATGTATCCAAAAATCTTAGTCAAAAGCAAAAATAAAATTCTTTCATACTTGAGGTAGAATCAGACTAATCAATATTGAGGTGACTCAAGGAGGTTCAAATTGAATTTGTTTAGTTAGACTAAACCATGGTTCCACAGATGTCCAAATCATAGGGTGTTTGAGGCTTTTGTTCACAAAAACTGAGTGGGCATAGGATGTCGTTATCATTCTTTGGATGGCAATGAGAAGTAAATTTGGATTTACTGCAAAAAGGACATGAGAGAGCATGTTCATTGCTAAAGCGTTAACTGAAAAGCGAATGTTTCTAGCTACTTCTGAGAGTAACATAGACATTGGCTGTGTGTGAGCATAGTCAACCTTTAACACAAAGAGCAAAGAGTTCAAGACCTTGTTGAGTTTGACTGAAGCTTCGGAGCAAGCATTCAAAACCAACACAGTGTCTTGTAAGATTTTGGTAACCATTTGTGGTTCGACAACCTGGCGTTTCGGTTTAGCGGTGTTGACAGAGTTAACAGTGGGCATGCTAAGGTTAACAAGAGGCTCTAACAATGAGGCTGTTATTAAGAGTCCATCCGAGGATCTTTGACCTTTTGTTTTGGCTTGGCCCAATTCTGACTGGGTAACAGTGGGTGTGATTTCTAGGCAGATGGCTAAACTGATAAACAGGAGGGCCATCATCTTGGCAAACATAAAAGTGAGTGGTTTTGGATCTTAATCTTCTTGTTGATCTTTCTTTAGATACCTGGTTGGCAAATGAAAATTCCTCTTAGAGGTGGAATAATTTCTTTTAGATGGATGTACTTTATTGATCCCAAAACTGGGAAATTACAGAATAGAGCTTAAGAGATTGAACTCTAAACCTTGTGCTTGTTTTTCTCACCTTTGATGGGAGTTTTAAGATTATTAGCTCAAGCTAATGGTGTTGAATGTCTTGTGTATCCTATTTGGTAACAGTAAGTTGATTGAAGTTTATTAGATTTTACAGAGGTCTTTGAAATTAGTTTAAGGGCTAATTTGGTTTTAATATACCCTTTCCTTCTGGAAGTTTGATGCAGTTAACTAATTGTTTGGAGAGATTTGACTGAGTGTACCTGAGGCTAGTAGTTAGCTACAGTTATTTCTCAGACGTAGGTTTAATTTTAATCTTATTTATGGACTTACTTTGACAGTGTTGTACCCGACAAGTCCCATGGGGTTTTGGTAAAGGTTACTCTGATTTTGGTGAGCCCATTTGAAAATGGGGTCTTGGATTTGGCACTTGAGTGGCCAAAATTTGTTGGTGACAATGTGTGGATTCATCCACTTGGGCAGGAATTTAGGAGTGATTTTCCTTTCCTGTAAATTTATTTCAGGTGTCTGTGGTACAAATGTGGGGTGGAAGATCTTGTCCCCCCTTCGCAGTTCATCATGCAAGAGTTTTTGATCGTTGTACGCTTTGTATCGTTTGGCGAATTGGTCCGAATGGTTTTGACATACAGCCTTGGGAGCTTTGTATGTCGTTTTGACGCTTTTGTGCTCTGCAGCTGGAATGTTATAGGCATTGGCAGTCATCACCTCCCTCTGGTTTCGAGGAACTCTGAGCGGTGGCGATGATGGTTCATCGGAAGCATGAACAGAGTGCCATTGCATAGCTGCAGAGAAGATTGTGTCGCATGAAGTGGTTTCAATTTTGGTATGTTATAGGGTTTAGATGCGGGTAGCGCATGTACCGTTTTATCCAACCGGTGTTTGACGGTTTCATGGATCATTTGGTTGCAAGGTTGGGTGACTGTGCGCCTTGCATTTGCAAAAGTTGCGTTTGTTGTTGCAAAAACTTGAGGTTTCAGAGGGTCTAGAAAGCTGGTTGGTGTGGCTTTTGTGACCATGCAGGCCTCATGGGCAGGTGGGTGGGTATCAAAATGTGACACCACCATTGAATCATGGGTATCAAGGGTTTCAAGGGGGCCGTTTGGGGTTTTCTGCTCGGCCATTGAGTTTTCAAGGTCATTTGAGTGTTTGGCTTGACCTTGTATTTGAAGGTGACTTTTGACTTCTTGTGGACAGTACTCACCTTGGTCTTGGCGGTTGCTTTCACTCGGTTGCAGTTGTTCCAACAGTGCTAGTTGTGTGAGACTTGGGGTGTCCAAAGTGTTCAGAACAAAGCACTGTGATTCAGTTGTTCTTGTTGGGTCAAATGGGTGAGGGTGTTGCGTCTCAGCCCATAGTTTGAGGTTCATGAAATCAATCAGTGGCTCAAAACGGTTCAGTAGGTCTTTGCCAACAAGTAATGGAATGGCGTCAAGTTTGGACACGTAGACCGGATGTGTCAAGGTCATGGGTCCAATGGACATGTTTAGTAGTGATACGCCCAACAGGGTTGTTTTAGTGAGCGCATATGGTCGCACGGCTAATGAACAGGTTTCCAGTTTCAAATATTTGTTAGCGCGATTAGTAGCTACACGTAGTTTGTCAAAAAGGGTGTGCGACATGAGAGTGATGTCAGCAGCGGTGTCTAAAACAGCGTCCTGACACACCATGTCTTCAAGGGTCAGTGGAAGGTAGAATTTCCGTGCCACCCTCCTCTCGTTTAAATCGCATAGAAATTGTGGAACCGGCGGTTCAACACAGAGTTGCAAAATGTCATTAGAGGAGTGGTCTGTGACCTGTGGTTGGGCTGCCATAACAGCACTGGACTGCATTGAGTCCTTTGGTCCTTCCTCGTTTGCATGAGGGATTTTCTTCTTGCGTTTCCTTCGTTTGGAACGCTTGTTTTGAGTTGGCACAGCTGATAAAGCTAGAATGTTAGCAGTTTTATTCTCTTTGTAGTTTTGAATCTCTGCTAGGAGGTGTTGGACAATTTCAATAGCTTCTCTACTGAATGTAGGAGTTTCTTCTTCCTTCCAAGGTTTGTGATAGGTCTCTGCTTCTGAGCTTCTGTGATGGGATGGAGACCATTTGTCGCGGTTACGCGTGTCTTCGTATCGGTATCTGTCATCATGGTAGTCCGTATCGTGTTCTCGTGACCTATCCCGTGGATATGGTCTACGACGGTAGTCGGGTTTTCGCAAAGTTGGTCCAAAGTGGTATCCAGAGGACCTAGTGTGGTTTGGACCTTGATGAGGTCGCTTGGGAAAATGCTTCGGCTGTTGATGTACTCGCGGTGTAAGAGGTGGAGAAGAGCGAGGGTCTCCTTCCAACTCCAAGGTGTTAGATGCATCGCTAATAGCTAGCACTGTAGCAGGTTTAGCGTGCTTGTTGCGACTTTGTTGCTGTTTTTGGAACGCATAGTGTGCAAACTCTCTCAGCTGACTTATTGAGTTTGACCTTGGGTTAGCTGTAACTCCCAGGTAATGACTCACAGTGGGATGGAGGTTTTGGATGAAGAGGGTCTTGAAATTGTGATCTTCTTCCATCCCTGGTGTATTTTGACATCCAAAATATGCAAGTAGGAGTCTCTGGTAGTAGGCTTGTGTCGCCTCTGAGCGTCCTTGCTTCATGGCTAGGGCTGCGGTTAGCCCTGCCTGTAGGCAGTCGTCGGAGAACTCCTTTTCGATGGCTTCGCGGAGCAGCGTGTAATCTGCTTTGATGTTTGTCGGCTGTCTGTCTATGAATTTTGATACTGACCCGTTAGATGTTAGTTTAATCAGATAGATGCGATCGTCAGTCGTAGCATCAGGATACTTGCGCAGGTAGTAATCAATGTCCTGTAAATAGACTTTGGCATCAGGTGAACCCGTAGGACCTAGATCAAATTTGGTGATATTTCGCGCGATCTTGTCAAGGTCGCGGTCTGAAGGGGCACACGCACGCTTTCCACGCGGTCGTCCGTATTCGAAACGGGAATCGGGCGAGGGAGCGTGGTGGATGTCCCGGTGTTCATGTCTTTCCTTTAGGAGCAGTTGACATTCCTTGTAGTCCTTCTTCACATTTTCAAGTTGACCTTCAACTCTTCTGAGTTCCTTCTTTGTGTCTTGAAGGGCATCTTCAAGTTCATTGTTGTCTTGATGAAGCGCGTCATTGTTATGCATCAACCGTTCCTTTTCTGACTTGGCACGGTTCAAATCTTGTAATGCTTCATCCAGTTGATTTTGAGTTTTGTCATTCTCCTCTTGAGATTGTTCCAAATTTTCCTTCAGTGTTTCATTCTCTTCTTGGAGAGATAAGATCGTTGTTTGTTGATTTGCTAGCTCGTTCTCGGCTACCTTTAATCTTGCGACTAATGTTAGCGCAAACTTACCTAACACACTGGTGAGGTCCTTGCCTTCTGGTGGTTTTTCAGTGTGTCCATTCAAAAGATCTTCAGTGAGTTGCTCCAATTCTTCGGGCTGTGTTTCCTTGACCCATGTTGTGAAGCTAGAAATTAAATTAGAAGTCCATGCTTCCAATGTTGTTTGAAGGTCATCCAGTTTGGTGAATTGGTCGGTTGTCTGATGACTCGTCATGTTTGACCATTGTTGTTATTTAGCCTTTTTTTTTAAAAAAAAAAAAAATTCAACTGGTTGATTATTCTTAAATTTGTTCAACAAGGTTTAACCTTGAGATTTTTATGTTACAACCGTGATAGTTGAAAGTTCCTTTAGAATTTGTTTCAACTTGTAGGCTTGCAGGATGGGAAATAGAATTTTGAAATTATTTAGAAATGTAGTGATGCTTCAATTAATTTGTTTGTTGAAACTGTATTGATAAATAAAGTTGAATTGAAATTGGATTGAATTTGTTTCACAAAACAAAACAGGAATTTCAATTGTGTGGATTGACTTCTTTCCTTTGATTTTCAAAGTCTAGTATTGGAATTTGTCATCAATAACTAGCTTTGGAATTTTGCAGAATGTCACTTTGAAAGTGAGGATTTTATTTGCAAAAGAAATACAAAAACAAAAGAGGCTAAATGCTTTAAAGATTTAAGGTTATAAGTTTCCACTTTCTTTTAAAGTTAAGGCTTTCCTTTGGTTTTATTTGTTAAAGCCTATTTTCATTTGAAGCATTAAATGTTTAAAAATTTTACAAATTAGAAACAAGTGAATTGTTTGAGTATTTGATATCCAAGGATTTCTTAGGATTGAAGCCAATAATGATCTTTCTTGATTGTGATCTATAAATTTCTTATTTACAGAATAATCAATGTAAGATAAGATAAGATAAGATAAGCCTTTATTAGTTCCCACAATGGGGAAATTCCAGGATTGCAACAGCACAGGGATAGCAACACTCAGAGCAACAATCAGAAGGCAAGAAAAACAAAACATCTAGTAAACATATGTCCATATTACTATAAATGTATATATATATAGACACACAGTGCAGAGCATTATGGTTGGTTGGTGAATGTGCAGCAGAAAGTACTAAGCTCTCTCTCCGCGGATGCAAGAGGGCCAGCTGGAAGTCTTTGGCATGATGTTGGTGACCCCTTATGCGAAGAAGAGCCCACCAGGTGGGGCCTCGCTGGTCTCCTGCAGAGCCATGACGGCGAAGCTCAGGAAACGCAGGACGGTCTTGAAGTCCTGAGCGATCTCCCTCACCAGGCGCTGGACGGGCAGCTTACGGATGAGCAGCTCTGTGGATTTCTGGTAGCGACGGATCTCTCTCAGAGCCACGGGCCTGTGACGGCGAGGCCTCTTCACTCTGCCGGTGGCCGGAGCGCCTCTCCGAGCAGCCCTGATGGCTAGCTGTCTCCTGGGGGGCTTCTTCCTCCAGTAGATTTTACGGGCGGTCTGCTTGGTTCTTGCCATCGCTCTTTATTATTCTGTCTTATATTTCTTGCACGCCGCCTAAACTCCAGCCGGCACCCGCGTCGTTTTCGCTACAGCTCCCGGTATGTCGAGTTTCCCATTAGCACCGGGGCGGAGGCCAAGTGCTAGCTGCATAGCTCTCCCCGCTGTAACGTCTCCCGCTGCAAAACAGTGGCTCCGTCCGCCGACCGGGAGACCCCGGTGGTGATCCGTGTGGTCTGATATATATAAAGAGTGAAAGGTTAGTAGAAGAAGAAGGAAGATTTAAAAAAAAGGCTGTTGCAACGGGCAGCCTACTCGTGTGGTGCCACCGGTCCGGCGGAACCGGTACGGTTCCGCCAGTCCAAATGTGCAAAGGTGCAAATGTTTGCACCTTTTTGACTTTTCTTTTAAATCCTGGGAAAAATTTGAAAATTATGCTGGTTGGTTAAGTGTTTTTCTTTTCCTGTAGAGAAAGCATGAATCAGAAATGACGCAATGAGTTTAAATAACACCTAGAGCTTCTCTTAAGTGTTAATTGCTTGATGTGGTTTCCTAAATTTGAGAAAGAGGAAAAATTATAAATATTCAGTAAGTCTGTAAATTTGTTAAAATGCACAGGACTAATCCTACTTTAATGCTACTCTTGAGTAAACATCAGCATTAGAATCCTTAAGCTAAAACTGGGTTTCTGTGGGAAGGGAATCACACCATATCACATTTAAAACTAGAAAAGCACTCGGAGAGCGCAGACCTCCGCCAAGCGTCACAATTCCCCCCATACAGTGTTTGTGTGTACGTTTTGACATTCCTTGAGCATGTAAACATATGACTAGCAATTGGATTCACAATGATTATTTGTTTATTTGACAGGGACAGTGCAATAAACACACAATTAATCAATGACAATCAATCTGATAGTGATAGGATTAGTGGTTCAGTAGTAAAAGCATTGCCTCCTTGGCGGAGGTAATAAACTGAAGTGTTGCTGTTGTGTCCATCTCCTCCACTGACGGATGCAAATTGGGTAGGCAGGTTGCCATGGGTTTATATTATATTATTTTGGGGTTGCGCTCCGCGGCAAACGAGAATTTAGAAGCTTCGCCGGCAGAGAGCTCATTTTTGCGCAGCGCCTATGGCTGGCCGGTGAATTTCTGCCAAATGCGCAGCTCCTATGGCTGGCCGGGGAATTTCTGGCAAAGAATCCGTTGGCGGAAAGCTGACTGTGTGAGGTTTTGCAGTTGCGCGCAAACACAGGCATGCTGGCGGGCCAAGGCCAGCAGTGTTTTCCGCATGCTTTTGTGCCTAAAACGTTGAAGAACGCGGAGTTTGTGTTGCAGACACGATGACCAGTGCCCTCCATTGCGCCTGCGCACATGTTGAAAATGGCCGTATGTCACAGTGTTGAAAAATGCTTTAAAAAATTCCTGTATCCAGACGGTGAACCGGATCACCCCCAAAATTTAATCAGTTCTTCCTTGTACCATTTCCAACAACGCCTGAAAGTTTCATGGAAATCCGTCCAAGACTTTTTGAGTTATCTTGCTAACCAACAGACAAACAGACAGACAGACAGACAGACAAACAGACAAACACACAGACAAACCCCGGCAAAAACATAACCTCCTCCTGGCCTTTTCGGCCTGGCGGAGGTAAACAGCAAAATAAGCACACATATAGCTTCAAAGTTTGCAACTTTTTGCTTAAAAGTGTGTAAATATGTTTGCTTTTAGCTTAAAAGATCATAATATGTGGTTACATAAGTGATTAAATACAATAGGGGTGTTTGTAAATGTTCCTGCTATAGGTATCGATGCAATGAGTGGGATTTCACCACTGAGAAAAACTTTCAGAAGCCAACAGGTCCTTTTCCTTTTATTCTTGGTATAAAAGTTTGGATTAGTGTTAAAGTTAGTTTATTCCGAATAATATGAATTGCTTTGAAGTTACTTTGAAGACTTAATTTGGTTATAAATCATCTTTAAAGATTAGAAGTTTAAATAAAAATTGCAGTCCCTATGTTTCACCACAAGATGGAGGCAGTTTTCGTCTGCACTTCCAGAAGAGGAAACCCAATGACGTCGCAAGGAGTCAAGGATCTCTACTCAAAATGGCGGCTACAGGGAACTCTACCTAGACTTAAGATGCCGTCGCTGAGCCGATCTACACATGCACAGTTTTTTTTTATTCATGCACAGCTTGACGGTCGCCTGCGCGACTGAGCGTGCATGTGCCACGTGGATGCAGTTCAAGCTTCAGTCCATAAAACCACGCCTTGCTTTCCAAAGGCGGGAAAACTTTAGTCTCCCTAAACTTTATTCAACAAGTTTATACAATGGTTAATTCAATTAAATCCCCAAGGGTTTGCTTCGCCTGCGGGGTTTTGAAATAATGGGGAAAACAAATAGGATTTCTTCGCTATTTTGTTCCCAGGCCTATTTTAATTATTCATCGTGTAATCACGCTTCTTAAGCATGTATTGAAAAAAAAAACTAAACTGACTAGGGTGCAGTGGGGTCTCTTCACCCCACCTTCTCTTGGTCAGCAGACACACACACACACACAGCAGTAATCAGGGGTCGAATTCACCCCCTCCCCCTCGTGACACAGAGACAGAGACTGTCTGACAATAGACTGGCTGCAGACAAATGAACCACCTTTTTTTGTGAGTTAAAATTTAACCAAAATCACACACAGCTTATGTATTAATTTTTCATTCTGAGTTGTGTCAAGTTCAACCAGGCCTTGACACGGGAAACCAATAAATCTGTAGGGTAAAATAGAAATATTAATAAATAATAAATATGATCAGGTATGAATTATTTAATTTATATTGATGTATTGGAATCTGAGATCAAATCTCATTTCATATACATCAGAAAAGTTAATAACACTCGTAAGGGGCACCAGCTTCTATCTTTAAGAAGCAATTTAATCTTTAATTTCACTTTATACCTGTTTGATCACTCAATAAATTAATCAATAATCAGTCTCATAAATTTTCCGTGAATTCGATACCTGGGCTTGAACAGACTCAGAATGAAATAAATTCCCAACAACTTCTCTCATTTTTAAATATTTATTAAATGAAATGATTAACAGACACTGCAGTAATTTCATTAATCATAAAATCAATCTTGTAAATGATCGATTAACAATGTCAATATTTTCGGAACCAGGGTTAAACTGAGAAATGAATTTCTATCAGTTTGAGTTAACAGATTATTAAAAAAACGCAAATTTATGGAGAAAGTTTACTAATTATATGAAAAGTCCTGGATTAATTTTAAGAAAATAAAAACGGAATTTTAATGAAAAGAAGAGTTTTGTTAAGGGCTTCTTAATTTGCATCTGATTAGATATACAAATTATTACCGAACCTCAGACGTTAATTCAGCAGTGGAATTAAAGTTTGCAGCTCACGTGATCCTCGGTCGATGATGGTTCTGTCGTCGTCCTCAGCCCAAGATTTCGTGGATGTTAGAGGAAATGTCTGCCCGCAGATATTTCAGCATCCACAGTTCGACCTTTAAATTCAAGCAGTCGAAGAGGCTGGATTTTGGCTGTATGACCCAGAGTTGAAACTGGGCTAGATGATGACGACGTTTCTTCAGCGTGTGATGAACAGCCTTGATTCCTCAGCTGCACGTGATGTGGGAGCTGCGTCTTCTCAAGAGGTCTTCAATAATAATTAAAAGATATCTAATCCAATCTCAAATTAAAAGGGCTTCGGACTTTAGATAAAATTAGTATCTTCTGGTGGGTGCTTGGTCAAGAAAAATATTATAAAATAAAGTCAAGATTAAAGTTTACATTAAAATTAAACAAACGGTGGTTTTACAGAAAGTTTAACAAAGAAAAGTGATGAATAAAAATTGGAGTTTAACTCCGATTAAGAATTGAGCTCAAAGAAATAGGAATTCCTAGGTATTTAAGAGAAAAAGAAAAAGGCATTAAAAATACAGTTACATAAACAAATTACGAGTTATCTGCTCTGTGTTCGGAAAAACAACACGTGGTCGAAGTCTTTGTTCAGACGGTCCTTTGTTCTTCCTTGCTGTGTGTAGACAATGGAGAAGATGATCAGTAAAAGGGGAGCTGGACAGAGAAGAGAGATCTGGAGCAAAAGAGAGTCCGGAGCAAAAGAGTTGACGAAAAGAGGCTGAGGAAAGAGCAAAAGAGGAAGAGACTGAAGCAGGGGTCTCTCTGCTATTTATACAAGTTCTGTTGAGCTTCGCGGGCTTTCGGGATCTCAGCCAATGAGAGTCCTTCGTGGGAGGCCCGATTAATTTTTAGTCCAATGAACAAACAGTCTATTGTTTGGAGTTCTTTGGGATGAAGAGTTGTCATGCAGAGGTTGGCTGTTGGAGTCACATGGTTTTAGAGGCAAAACTTTGATACATACTGGAAGTTAATATTTCCCTTTATGTATTAAACTAAGATAACTTTAGTGATTAGTATAAATTATAAGCAGTGCTTCTAAATCAACATGCAGGAATAAACATTCATTTAAACATTAACATGCATATATATAAAATCACAGATTAATGCATTTCACACATATTATTGATTTTCCACATCAAAAACCTCAGAGGCCATCTGCATTTTCATAGTTCTGAAAAGAATGAAGGTTTAGAATTGAGTTTGTAATAATGTACTTTAAAGTTCACTGGTTAAATCCAGCATGTCCAGAGTTTAAGGAAATTAGCTGAGTTGTGGGTCTGTGTAGGTTTTATGGGGGCAATAAAAGTGAAGCCGGACATTGGGGACATTCCTTAGGCTGGTTTTAACAAAAGGAATGGGATTTCAGCAGTGGCCTGGAGGAAGAAAATCCATTTCTTTGTGTTATTCCTGGATGAAACAAAATGTCTTTAAGCAGAAGAATAATTGTTGTTGAGCCAAAGTGAGATGATGCTACAATATATAATATATATATATATATATATCCATCCATCCATCCATCCATCTTCTACTGCTTTTGCGGCGGTCCGGCTCGCGGAGGCAGCAGTTCAAGTAGAGAAGCCCAGACTTCCCTCTCTCCAGCCACCTGCTCCAGCTCTTCAGAGGGGATACCAAGGCGTTCCCAGACCAGCTGGGAGACATAGTCTCTCCACCGAGTCCTGGGTCTGCCCCGGGGTCTCCTCCCAGTGGGACGTGCCTGAAACACCTCAAGTGGGAGTCGTCCAGGAGGAATCATATTCAGATGCCCATACCACCTCAACTGACTCCTTTCAATGTGGAGGAGCAGCGGTTCTTCTCTGAGCCTCTTCCGGATGACTGAGCTCCTCACCCTATCTCTGAGGGTGAGTCCAGTAATCCTACGGAGAAACTCATTTCAGCCGCTTGTATCCGCGATCTCGTTCTTTCGGTAATTACCCAAAACTCGTGACCATAGGTGAGAGTAGGAACGTAGATTGACTGGTAAATCGACAGCTTTGCCTTAGAACTAAGCTCCCTCTTCACCACAACAGACCGGTACAACGTCCGCATCACTGCAGATGCTGCTCCAATCCGTCTGTCGATCTCTCGCTCCATTTTCCCTTCACTCGTGAACAAGACCCCAAGATACTTAAACTCCTCCACTTGGGGCAGGAGCCTGTCCCCAACCCGGAGAGGACAATCCACCTTTTTCCGGATGAGGACCATGGACTCGGACTTGGAGGTGCTGATTCTCATTCCAGCCGCTTCACACTCAGCGGCAAACCATCCCAGCAAGAGCTGTAGGTCATTGCTGGATGAAGCCAGCAGGACAACATCATCTGCAAACAACAGAGATGAGATCCTGTGGTCACCAAGCATGACACCCTCCATTCCCTGGCTGCGCCTAGAAATCCTGTCCATAAAAATTATGAACAGGATCGGTGACAAAGGGCAGCCCTGGTGAAGTCCAACTCTCACTGGGAATGACTCCGACCGAGTGTTGGCAATACGAACCAAACTCTCACAACGGTCGTACAGAGACCGAATAGCTCATAACAACAAGCCCAATACCCCATACTCCCGAAGCACCCCCCACAAAAATCCTCGAGGGAAGCGGTCAAATGCCTTCTCCAAGTCCACAAAACACATGTAAACTGGTTGGGCAAACTCCCACGAACCCTCAAGAATTCTCGACAGGGTAAAGAGCTGGTCCGATGTGCCACGGCCAGGAGGAAAACCATATTGCTCCTCCTGAATCCGAGGTTTGACCAACGGCCGGACTCTCCTCTCCAGTACCTTGGCATAGGTATATGCCAAGGTACTGGCATATACCATATACAGTATATGTGGTATATATACCATATATATACGTGTGTGTGTGTTTGTGTGTGTGTGTATGTATGTATGCATGTACGAATTTTCACATATATTTTATTTATTTAGCGAATGCAAAGTCCTTAAGCCAGCAGTTGCCTCCTGGTTTGCTGTATGGAGGGTGTGTATATCCTCCTTCCAGTCTTTGGAGCGGGCAAGCCTCTATGATGTGTTCCATTGTTTGCTCCTCTCCACATGCGCACAGTGGGCTAGGGCTACTGCCCCATCTGTGAAGGCTGGCCAAGCAGGGGCCATGTCCAGTCCTGAAGCGATTGAGTGTAGACCACTGTCTCCTTGGGAGGTTGGTGCCCGGGACCTGTTGGTTGGGGTTTATCACCAGCTGTTTGTTTGGGACCTCCTTGGTCTCCCATTCCTCTTGCCAAGCTGTCTGGATGGTAAAGTCAGCTGGGGGAGGGTTTTTCCAAATCGGCCGTCTGGATGAAAGTCGGGCAGTGGGTGGGGTGTAGATATCTGCATGGATTGGTAAGTGAGGAAAATCTTTAACTTTTTGGAGCATCCTTTGAGTTAATGGCTGCTCGCCGGATGTGTGGAGGGGCTATGTTTGACAGTACAGAGAGCCAGGGGAGTGGTGTTGATCGGATTGTTCCAGTTATAGTTCTCATGGTTGTGTTGAGCTGGGTGTCTACATGGTGTGTGTAAGATGACCTGGACCAGACAGGGGCACAATATTCTGCTACAGAGGATGAAAGGGCCAGTGCTGAGGTGCGCAGGGTGGAGACTGCCGCCCCCCATTTTGCACCAGCGAGCTTGCAGAGCAGGTTGTTTCGTACCTTCACCTTAGCAGCCGTCCCCTTTAGATGTTCCTTGAAGGATAAGGTCCTATCAAGGGTCACTCCAAGATAAGTTGGATTTGGGGCATGCTTAAGCTTGAGTCCGCTCAGGTGGATGTTTAGTTCTCTGGCGCTTTTGCATTGTGGAGATGAAATACACTGGAGACGGTTTTTGCTGGGCTTGGTTTTAGGCGCCAGATTTTGCAGAACTGGTCCAGTTTAGCAAGATCTTCCGTGAGCACCCGTTCAGTGGTTCAAAGTCTGGTGCTTGGAATGCCAAACAGATGTCGTCTGCATAGATGAATTTGCGGGATTTTGTAGTAGGCAGGTCGTTTATGTAGAGGTTGAACAGAGTTGGAGCTAGAACTGAGCCTTGTGGGAGTCCGTTTTTCTGCATTCTCCATGTACTTGTGTTCTGACTGAGGTGGACTCTGAACCTTCGGTTGGTCAGCAGGGTTTTTATAATTGCTGTTGCCCAAGCAGGGATCGCCTTTATAAGTTTCAGGAGGAGGCCTTTGTGCCAGACCGTATCATAGGCGGCTGTAAGATCGAGAAACACAGCCCCTGTCTTCAGTCTGCTCTCGAAGCCATTTTCAATGAAGGTGGTTAGGGCCAGTACTTTTTCTCCTGTACTGCGGTCCTTGCGGAAACCTGCTTGAGCCACACTTAGAATATCCTCTATTTCTGGGGAAATGCATTGCAGTATTAGGCCCTCCATGATTTTGTAAGGAACGCTGAGTAGGGAGATTGGGCGGTAGCTTGCTGGTAGTTTGTGGTCTTTGCCAGGTTTTGGGATGGCAATGACCTTTGCTGCCCGCCATTTCTTTGGGATCGAGTTCGTTTGTGTGATCCTTGTGTAGAATTGTGTCAACCAGGTTAGGGCTCGGGGGCCAAGATTTTTCATGAATTCTGGGAAGAGGTTATCGTATCCTGCTGCCTTTCCACATTTCAGACCCTGTAGGACTTTCTCCAGTTCAGCAGCCTCGAAGGGTTCAGGGTTCGTTTCCTCTACAGGCATTTTTTGGTGTTTTTTTTAGCTCAGTTGTAACTGCTCTTCTGGTGTCTTTGTCTTGGGGTGCTTTGGCGATAGTCAGTAGGTGGGATGCAACTTGGTTGGGTGTGACGGATGCTCGGCTTGGCTAGGGGGCTTCTGTGCAGCTCCTAGGCGACGGATGAGGCTCCAATATGATAGATATTCATATCTATGCATAGATGAGGATAGTTTAGTTTTGAATATATTTTACACATATAGGATTGTTAGTTAAATTTACTCATGATGTCTGCACCACACCTGATGTCCTCTGGAGAGATGGCGACCTGGGGGGGGGGGGCAGGTCTAGGTGAATGCCTGAAGGAGGACATCACGCACATATAGAACTTAGAAACACTATACACATAGGGGGTAGACTAGGGTTATGAGATGGGTTTTAGACCAATCTCAACAGGGAGAGATGCAAAAACGTAGGTTTAGATAGATACTGTAGATAGATAGATAGATAGATAGATAGATAGATAGATAGATAGATAGATAGATAGATAGATAGATAGATAGATAGATAGATAGTGAGGTAATCTGATAGGACACCTCATCAGGGGGAATTGTTGATAAACTGACTTGATTTCTCTGTCTGTCTGTCTGTCTGTCTGTCTGTCTCTCTCTCTCTCTCTCTTCTCTCTCTCTCTCTCTCTCTCTCTCTCTCTCTCTCTCACTTCTTTATCTGCTTGTTATACACGCTACACTGCAGAGCTTAGCTTACACCCCATAATTCATTTGTTGAAATCAGTTAGAATCAGCTCTGCACCCATCTGAGCTGCCACGTAAGCTAAAATGTGTTACAGACACAATGAGGTAAAACCCCTCCCATCTTGCGTGAGGGGGTGGTCAGGCTATAAAAACCATAGGGCTCCATTTTTTTTGGGAGGGGGGACAGTCTCACCAGGAATAGCCTAAAGAGGTGTGTCCCAGCACTGCTTGTAACCATATCTCACTTTCAGTAAAAAAAGGAAATTATACTTCATCTCTCAGCCTGGTTATTTGGCCATCGTATCAAAGAACTGGGGTTTAAGGTAGTTTAGACTCAACACACATATGGCGCAAACACAACACTGCTCATCACCAAAAGAACACCATACCTACAGTGAAGCATGGTGGTGGCAGTATCATGCTTTGGGGCTGTTTTTCTTCAGCTGGAACTGGGGCCTTTATCGAGGTGGAGAGAATTAGAAACAGTTCCAAATACCAGTCAGTGTTTGCACCAAAGATTCAAAGACTTTTATTTGTCAATACTTCTATACGTACAGGACATACAGTAGAATTGAAATGCCCTTTCTCTCTCTCTTTGTGGTGTGTACAGCTGTGGTGCCAAGCAAACAACCTCAAACTGAATGTCCAAAAAAACAAAGAACTCATCCTTTTTTTTTTTTTTTTCCTTTGAAAGACAAAAGTAAAGTAGAAAGATGTCTTTACCTTCTTTACATGTTCCAACTGCACTGCAGCCTTCATCAGAAGAGTCAGCTGATTGCTGCCAGGTGACATTTATCAGCTGATTTTCGTAGGCGGGGCCAGCTCAGCAGATCTGTCAGATCCACCGAGCCGGCCCCGCCTCCCGCCGTCAGATGGTCTCTGGAGAATGTGGTCCCAGGTGTGAGAAAGCATAAAGGCCCCCTCATCTCGGTTCATGGTGTCTTTTCCCCGCTTTCTGATCTCTATTGCCTCCTTGATCCAACGTTTGTGTCTGTTGCTCTCCGATCCAATAATTTTTGTGTTGTCCCAGTCCATGATGTGATTATTTCTTTTGCAGTGGTCCGATATAGCTGATTTTAATGTTTCTTGTTCTGCTTTTTCTTTTTGTGATCTTGTGAGTCGTCCTTGCGTTTCCTTCTCACATTCCTTTTGGTGTTCTTTTTTTCTTGTGGTGAATAATCTTCCGGTTTCTCCAATGTAGGTTTTGTTGCATGATCTGCATGATATTTCATATAATACATTGCATTTATTGTCTTGTTCTATTCTGTCCTTGGGGTGTACTAATAACTGTCTTAATTTTTTGTGTGGTTTGACTGCTGGTTT
>JAJAQF010000309.1:0-28280 GCA_020510985.1 Pholidichthys leucotaenia
TTTATGCGAGCGTTTTCATAGGTCTTTGAAAGCAGCCCTCAGAGCGTCGCTTACGATGCAGATGGGGTAAACAAACTACCATGGGTTTTTATTGGGGTTGCGTTTTGCGCCCAAGGAGGACTTAAATGCCTCCCCAGCGGAGTCGGTTTTTGCGCAGCCTCTCAGGCTGCCCGGTGAGTTCCTACCGGAGCATCCGGCCGCATGAGCGCACCCCCCCAGCTCTGGGGCCACTGATCGGCACGGAAGCAGACATGCTCCCGGGTCCCGTTCATCACACTTTTCCGCGTGTTTTTGTTCCCAAAGCTTTAAAAAATGCCGAGTTTGTTTTTGTCAGGCACGAGGCTCTGCGACCAAGCCCTGCGCCCGCCATACAATGGTCCATTTAGGGTGCTGGAACAGGTGATAAATATTTTGTGCCTAGATTTGGGGGACAGAAAGGAAACAGTTAGTATTGACAGACTTAAGCCTGCTTTTGTGATGAACGACGAGTCTGTACGGGGTGGCCGAGGGCACCTCGACGTGGCAGACCCCCCAGGGATCATGTCCCTGGAGCCCACGCAGGGATCAAATAATCATTCTCTTCCTCAGTTAGCAGATTCACTGCAGGACGGCGCCACAGGGGCTGCGAAGCCTGCTTACAGCAAGTTTGGAAGACGTTTGAATCCCAGACGGCGTATGGACTGATGTGTGATTTTATCATGTTGTGTAGACTATGCTGTTGATTTTATCATGTTGTGTGAACTATGCTGTATTGTTCCATTTTATGACGTTTGGGGGGGGGGGGGTTATGTGGCTCACATATTTTTGACTTCATATGTATTAAGCACAAGGTGAGATGCTTAGGACTGCATGTGTTGATTGACCTCACGTCTGAGATGGAACAATATGTCTGGACCGCCTGTGGATAATGGCAGGAGGACGGAGGTTCTGTGATAAGACTCTGAAAGGACTTCCTGACCTCCTGGAGTCAGACGGACGACGAAAGGACTCGGGGGGGGGATTATTGTCAATGGGGGGTTTGACGATATTGTGTGATTCTGCCTCTGATGTGACATGTATAAATGCGGGGGTTTTTATGCAGCTCACTCTCTTCTTGTCTTGAGAGAAAGCTGGGGATGTGAAATCTGCATTAAACCTGAACTGAGAAATAATTCAGTCTCTTTATTTCACGCTCCCCACACTAACATTACTTAAGTCTCATAAACATTTCTGTTTTAAATTAAGGTTGTAATGCCGCAAATTTTATAAAATTACCTTTAGGCAGATCAAGCTGTCTCTTCCACCCCGTGCAGTGGAAGGCGCCTGCAGTGGGTGGAGTCAAAACCCCACATCATTGGCTGAAGTTCTGTTTGAATCCATTGGCTAATGGAGGGGTGGGGCGGGACTTCCGGGAGGACAGGATTTCTTCCAGAAAGCGTCCAGGGCAAACTTCTCCCACCTGCGACCAGCTTGGTCAAAGAAAATCTGTGTACTTTTTGTTCTTTTAATGTTTTGGTTTGTGGAGCGAAAACAGGACGACTGAAAATAGCCGTAATATCATTCTTGGCTTGTCAAAATAAAATTGAAATGGAGCAAAAACGACATTACGGATCTGATTCCGAATGGTGTTTTCTTTTTATTTTATTGGTCACAGCCAGAAGTGGTGATAACAGCCGCAGAGTGCCGCCATTTAAAACAAGTCTGAAGACTAGCTGCTAAATCTCACTTTAAAATCGGGAAATGCCCAAAGTTGCAGCATAGACTCATGCAGGCATCAGCATCTGATGAAAGAGGAGAAGGACTGCCAGCAACAGTCATTTATAGAGTTCCATCAGCCAGCAAAGAGGATGAAAGGAGGACGTTGTGGATCCCGAAGGCCTGTGGAGTCAGGAAAGGCTGACATGACCCACCTCTATTTTGACCATTTTACAGCAGGTAAGGTTGACTGATAAATTATGCTTCTATTACTTTTTTTTTTTCTCTTTTCGGATTAGTTTGGGCTCCACGTCGGTTCAGTGATTGCTGAGATGATGGAGGTTTGCAGCAGTTTTAATATGACTGCAGTCTCTTTGATTTTTATGTGATATTTTATTGCCCTTTTCCACTAGTACCTGTTTGGCCTTATTCACTTCGACTTGGCTTTATGCTACTCCGTTTGCTTCTGTTTTCATTACAGCTGAGTCCCACCTGGGGTGGGTGGGATTTTTTTACAGCAAGGCAGCGCCACACTCCGTGACGTAAAACACACGACACAAGCAAAACATAACATGCCGGCTGTACAAGGCGACTCCTCGGTCTCTGGCTTTTTGTCAGCATAAAGGCCAAAAGGGACCACCAGAGAAGGGGACAGGAAGAGAGACTAAACACTCTGGAAAAGTACTGGAGCATTTAGGAAACCATAGAGCAGAAGACGTGATAAAACTAGATCACATATGACGGTAAGATAATGATTGCTAATGCTAGTTTGCTTTACGTCCGCCGTACTACACTGTAATGTCTGCAAGTTATTGATATTAGGTGCTAAAATATGTATGCTGTGTGTATGTTTCAGATGGCTCTCTTGTGGGAAAAATACCGCTTCAAACCATTGGTCTGGGCGTTCAACACAGCCTCTCACTGATGTCATCCCAGCTTCATAAAGGATCAGTGGTTATAGAACTAAGAATGTCTGTAGAAATGTTTAGCTCCCTGTGCAACAAATTGCTCTGATCTGTGTGAAAAACATGGAGAGACAGTTAAGACATCATGGGATGTAGCTGCTCCAGCAGCACTGAGTCTGTGGTGGTGTCATGGCAAAAAACTGTTCAGCTGACACAACTTGATCACCAGGTTGCAGTTATGGGGTTAGCCAGAAATTATATATTCAAAAGGTAAACAGTACTGAGTTAGGTATAATAAGATACATTTGACAATTATGATGCATTTTAGGCCAAAACAAACGATCTAGGATTAAAAGTAATTAAAATAATGCAGTCACAAGGTTACATGGAAAATACTTGATTCACTAGATACATGTAGATACTGTAGAAATATATATTCTCTGCAGCAACAATGTACTATACATGTATTCATGTAGTATTGCACTGGGAATTTTGACAATAAACCTTTGTACTTTTTGCAGATGTGTCTCCCTTGTTTTATATGTGAAGGTTACCACCAAGTGACATAAATTAAATACTAAACGACTGGAAAAGCTGTCTAAGAACAATCCAGCAGTTTGAGAAATCACTTTTGGTTTGGTGTAAGTCTGCCAACAGAATTATGAACCATAAAGCAGTTTGTGTTCAAATGTCAAATCCCATTAAACCCTAACTCACGGGTGTCCAATCATGTGCCATGGAGGGCCAAGACCCTGCAGGTTCTCTCTTCTACCCAGTCTCTTCAGCAGGTGTTTTCACTGATCATCAGTCAGTGGAAGAAATTCAGTGAAATCTGCTGATGAAGACACTGGCTGGAGGTAAAGCCTGCAGGGTCTTGGCCCTCTGTGGCACGGGATTAGACACCTGTGCCCTAACCCATGATTAGGAAATCCAGATGCTAATATGGCCCAGAATTCCTCCATATACTGGTACTATCACTAAAGTGTGCAGGGTCTTCTGCACGGGCACATCCAACAATACAGTCTTCAGTAAATAAAATAATTGTTTTTGGTTACTTTTTCTTAAAAATGAGCCATTATTTTCAAAGTCACTGAAAAATGGTTTGTACTGTTGACTTCTCCCACCGGTGTCTTAACAGACAAAATCGAAAATTGTCATGATTAGCTGACAGCTCACGTGCATGATGCTAGCACAAGACGGAATCACACAAGGAGGGAAATGTTCAATAGTTTATTAAATGCAGAAAACAGTGCACAGCTAAATAAACAGCCACTTGCCAGAAGATTCAATCCACCTGCGGAGAGAAAAGCGAGAGCTGTCAGCAGAGAAGCAAAGAAGGGAAAATGGTCGAGCCAAATTGCCACTTACTCGGGACTCTGAGGGAGGACCGGCAGGACTCCAGCGGGGAATAGACAAACCAGTAGGGAAGGGGAATGAGCTTGAAGTGCCTGACCAGGTGAAGTTCTGTTGCTGGGAAAGTGATGAGGTGGCAGGAGAGCGCACGCAGTCCTGAGACACACCCCGCACGATAGCAGCAACCTGTAACAATAGGAAAGAGAACAATTAGACTACGTGTCTAAGCTAAGTTCACACGACCTGCTTGTCTGAATCAGGGCAGTATACCAGACGAGCCAGCGGTGACTGCGTGGAGAAGGCCTCCTTAAATATGCTGACTGACGAGTGGGCGCAGGTGTGTCCTCTGCCTCAGGTGCAGTGATGAATTGGTGAACGTGCGGCAGGAGGGGAGGGGCGTGCTCTCACTGCCCCATAACAGCCCCCCCCCCTTCTAGGAGCACCTCCTGGCGGTCTAAAGGGCTTCTCTGGGTGGGTCCGGTGGAAGACCCGGAGCGTCTCCTTGTCCAGAACCCGTGATGACAGGGTCCAGGATCATTCCTCTGGGCCGTAGCCCTCCCAGTCCACCAGGAGCTGCAGTCCCCAGCCCCGATGGCGAACATCCAGAATCCGGCGGACCGTAGGCGGGGTGGCCGTCTATGATTCGGAGAGGAGGAGGCGGTTTGGGGGGGGCAGAGTGGACTGACCGAGAGGGGCTTAATGTGGGACACATGGAACATGGGGTTCACCTGTAGCGTAGGAGGGAGCCTCAGATGAACCTACGCGTCATTAATAATCCTGGTGATGGGAAACAGGCCCAGAAAGCGGGGAGACAGCTACTTAGATTTCTCCTTCAGTGGGACCTGACTCGGCGCCAACCAGACTTGCTGTCCTACGGTGTATTTGGGATGGGAGCCGGGACCCGCTTCTTGTCCGCGGCTGCCTGGGTGCATTCTGTGGAGCGCGTCAGGGCAGCCCAGGTTGACCTCCAGACGCCTTGGCAGTGATGAGCATGGGCCTCAACACACGGAACCACCACCTCCCTCTCGGTCATGGGAAGAAGAGGCGGGGTGTACCCCAGGGGTGCCTCAAATGGAGTGAGTCCTGTGGCCGCCGAAACGGCCGAGTTGAGAGAATATTCCACCCAGGTCAGGTGCGAGCTCCATGAAGCCGGATTCTCGGCTGCTACACACCGCAGGGTGGCTTCCAGGGACTGATTGGCACATTCTGCCTGCCCGTTACTCTGAGGATGATTCCCTGAAGAAAGAATCATTGTGGTGCCTAGTGTCCGACGAAAGGCCCTCCAGACCTGGGAGATTATTTTTTTTTATTTATTAAATTTTTTCAATAAATTCAAAGCTAATTAATTTCAGTCTGTGTCTATAGCTGATGGGAGGATGGACAGCCCGGTCACTGTGCTCAGTACTGCTCATACACGTCTATGGACCATGAAAGCAAAGACATCATTTCAGTTTGGACTGTTGACAAGCATCAGACTGACCACAACTCCGTTGTCATGGAGAAGAAGATCTTTGTGGACACCATGACCCAACTGCTCACAGAAGTGAAGGTGGTTGAAGTGTGCACTGATGCCATTCACAGATCTCGGCACTCATGGGTACGTGGGTATTAAAATTCTCTAGCTGAATATTTTACAGACGTGGACAAAATTGTTGGTACCCCACTGTTAATGAAAGAAAAACCCACAATGGTCACAGAAATAACTTGAATCTGACAAAAGTGGTAATAAATAAAAATTCTATGAAAATTAACCAATGAAAATCAGACAATGCTTTTGAATTGTGGTTCAACAGAATTATTTTAAAAAACAAACTCATGAAATAAGCCTGGGCAAAAATGATGGTACCCCTAGAAAAGATTGAAAATAATGTGACCATAGGGACATGTTCAATCAAGATGTGTCCTCTAATTAACATCACAGGTGTCTACAAACTTGTAATCAGTCAGTCGGCCTATTTAAAGGGTGAGAAGTAGTCACTGTGCTGTTTTGTGACATGGTGTGTACCACACTAAACATGGACCAGAGGAAGCAAAAGGAGAGAGTTGTCTCAGGAGATTAGAAAGAAAATTATAGACAAGCATGTTAAAGGTAAAGGTTATAAGACCATCTCCAAGTAGCTTGATGTTCCTGTGATGACAGTTGCACATATTATTCAGAAATTTAAGATCCGCGGGACAGTAGCCAACCTCCCTGGACGTGGCCGCAGGAGGAAACTTGATGAAATATGGAAGAGACGGATAATACGAATGGTAACAAAAGAGCCCAGAACAACCTCTAAACACATTCATGGCGAACTCCAAGGTCAAGGTACATCAGTGTCAGATTGTACCATCCGTCGTTGTTTGAGCCAAAGTGGACTTCATGGGAGACGACCAAGGAGGACACCACTGTTGAAAACAAATGATAAAAAAGCCAGACTGGAATTTGCCAAACTGCATGTTGACAAGCCACAAAGCTTCTGGGAGAATGTCCTATGGACAGACGAGACAAAACTGGAACTTTTTGGCAAGGCACATCAGCTCTGTGTTCACAGATGCAAAAATGAAGCATACCAAGAAAAGAACACTGTCCCTACTGTGAAACATGGAAGAGGTTCTGTTATGTTCTGGGGCTGCTTTGCTGCATCTGTCACAGGGTGTCTTAAATCTGTGCAGGGTACAATGAAATCTCAAGACTAACAAGGTATTCTAGAGAGAAGCGTGCTGCCCAGTGTCAGACAGCTTGGTCTCAGTCACAGGTCATGGGTCTTGCAACAGGATAATGACCCAAAACACACAGCTAAAAACACCCAAAAATGGCTAAGAACGAAACATTGGGCTATTCTACTGTGGCCTTCTATGAGCCCTGATCTAAATCCTATTGAACATCTGTGGAAGGAGCTGAAACATGCCATCTGGAGAAGGCACCCTTCAAACCTGAGACAACTGGAGCAGTTTGCTCATGAGGAGTGGGCCAAAATACCTGCTGAGAGGTACAGAAGTCTCACTACAGTTACAGAAATCTTTTGATTGCAGCGATTGCCTCAAAAGGTTTTGCAACAAATAATTAAGTTAAGGGTACCATCATTTTTGTCCAGGCCTGTTTCATGAGTTTGTTTTTTTAAAATAATTCTGTTGCACCACAATTCAAAAGCATTGTCTGATTTTCATTGGTTAATTTTCATAGAATTTTTATTTATTACCACTTTTGTCAGATTCAAGTTATTTCTGTGACCATTGTGGGTTTTTCGTTCATTAACAGAGGGGTACCAACAATTTTGTCCACGTCTGTAATTAGTGATGTAATTCAAAATGCAGTATCTGTCATTCAGACCGTGACATTTATCCTGGTGTCAAGCAAAGCTTTGACATGTGGCATGAGGCCAAGAATCTAGAAGGATCTCATCTGTACGTAAGTCTTGCCAATCATTACAATATACTAACTATCCACAAATGATTACGAAAAATTAAAGACTATTTTGTGGGCTATATTAATCATAGATCCCATAACCTACATATGTTTAAGCATGTGAGAGTGTTTAGTGATTACATATGTAAAGCGACTTCACACCTCAGAACAGGACAAAGAGTCTCAACCGCCATTGAAGATCAAAGAGCATCCCAGGCGCTGCGGTGGAGACCGGATGGGTTGCCCTGACCGCCCAGGGCCAGGTGGAGGAGTACGAAGACAAAAGAGGGGATTAAGATAGTGAGGGATGTCAGCTTTTGATATGCATGTCTTTTGTTATGTGCGAGTATAAGTTTGTAGAGCCGAAGGTGTTCACTCTCTTTTCTTCTTCTGCTGCTGCACTTAGATGAGACTTGTTAGAGGAGCTGATAATAAACTTTGGTTTATGAATCACATTGCCTCGTTCTTTCAAGCTCCTCTACACTGGTGACCCTGACGCGAGAATGGACCAGAGGCGTTCCCCCGCGATCGACTCATCTGTGGCGACCCAGGCAGACGCCGGTGCCCATGCAGACAGGGGAACAGATGGACAACGTTCCCCCATGGCAGAAGTAATAGAGAGGGCTCAACCGAGCACCAGCGCCGCTGAGAGAGCCGAAGCAAGGCTCTCTCACCCTGCAGACACATCAGTGATGGTCCACACAAACGCCGTCACCGTCAAGCTGCCGGACTTCTGGCAGGAAGACCCCCGCCTCGTGGTTTCAACAAGCTGAAGCCCAGTTTGCACTTGCGGGCATCACGGCTGACGATACGAAGTTCTATCACATCGTCGCCAAACTCGACGCCGCCACTTCGAGATGTGCGTGGAGCATAATCCAGTGGCCGCCGGCCCAGGACAAATATAAAGCACTGAAAGCAACCATCGTGGCAAATTACGTCCCCTCAGCCAAGGAGAGAGCCGAGAAGATCCTGGCGGTCTACGGCCACAGAGGATGCAGACCCAAGGCCCTAATGGAGGACTTGCTGCAACTTAAAGAAGAGGACAATGACAACTTCCTCTTCCAATTCATATTCCTCAGTACGCTGCCGCCACACATGAGAGGGACGCTTGCCAACATGCGATGCAGCACCCAGCAAGACTTCCGCACGCTGGCTCACGAAGCTCAATGGCTCGTCAACGCCTGCAAGGAGCAGACACCCACAGGAGCAACCGCAGACCTCAACGCTGATGCCCGGAGCCACGAGGAGCCACAAACCACCGAGCAGAATCAGCCCACGGTGACAGCGACACGGCCAAGACGTAACAGACGGAGCGACGTCTGTTATTATCACCACCGCTTCGCCGAGAAGGCTCACAAATGCGTTCCCCCCTACAAATTCACGATTTCGGGAAACGCCAAAGCCGAGAGCCGTTAACAGCAGCGGTTCTCTGCGAAAAAAGCAAGCTGTTATATGTGACGGACGGACACACCGGCAAGCAGTGCCTTATCGACACGGGAGCTCAACTAAGTTTTGTCATGCCCTCCCAAGCAGACCGGGCCATGGGCCCCCGGGGCAATGGAGCGGTGGCAGCCAACGGCTCCATCATCAACACTTTTGGCGAAAATAGCCTGCCCCTCTGCATCCACGGCCGCAACTACAGATGGACATTTGTTGTAGCAGCGGTGAGTTTTAACTTGTTGGGTGCGCGCAGATTTTTTGTGTGCACATGGGTTATTAGTTGATCTAGCGAACAGACGCTTGGTTAATGCACTGTCCTTTGCTTCTATTCCCTGCTCAGCGCGAGTTTCTCCACCACCCGTGCAAGCCAGCATCACCACAGCAGGAGGTAAGTTTGATCAACTCCTCACCCAATTTCCAGCACTCACAGTTCCCAAATTCTCAGCCACAGTGGCTAAACACGGGGTCGAACACTTTATTCCCACAACGGGCCCACCCGTGTTCGCCAAAGCTCGGCGCTTAGACGCGGCCAAGCTCACCATAGCTCGGGATGAGTTTACCACCCTCGAAAAATTAGGCATTATTAGACGCTCAAAAAGCCCCTGGGCGTCACCACTTCACATGGTCCCGAAATCCGACGGTTCTTGGAGACCGTGCGGCGATTACCGCAGATTAAACAATGCGACAGCGCATGACCGCTACCCAATTCCTCACATCCAAGACTTTTCACTACATCTGGCGGGTGCGCGCATTTTTTCAAAAATAGACCTGGTCCGCGGTTATCATCAAGTCCCAGTTCGAGCAGAGGACATTCCTAAAACAGCTGTAATAACCCCCTTCGGTCTTTTTGAATTTTTGCGGATGCCTTTCGGCCTCAAAGGCGCTGCTCAAACCTTTCAGCGGATGATGGACGCAGTATTACGCGACCTCCCTTTTGTGTTCGTCTACCTCGACGATATGCTGGTAGCCAGCTCGTCTGAGGAAGAACACGAGCGGCATCTCACTATGGTTTTTCAGAGACTAGAAGAGCACGGGTTAATAATCAATCCAGCCAAATGCAAATTCGACGTGTCACAAATTGATTTTTTAGGACACAGAGTTTCTCCGAAGGGGGCAGTCCCACTGCCAGACAAAGTTCACGCAGTAAAAAGTTTCCCACGGCCACAAACGGTCAAATCGCTGCAGGAATTTTTGGGCATGGTTAATTTTTACAACTGTTTCCTCCCCCACGCAGCTCAGCTCATGCAGCCCCTATATGACGCGCTCAGAAAACAAAAACCTTCCAACGCGGTCGAATGGACCCCGGAGCGCGAACGCGCCTTCGCGGAAGTAAAAAGCGCCCTAGCTAATGCCACATTGTTGGTTCACCCCGATCCCTCGGCCCGCATTGCGCTAACCACAGACGTTTCAGACCTGGCCGTAGGGGCAGTTGTAGAACAACACGTCGGCGGAATCTTGGCAACCTTTGGCATTCTTCAGCAAATCGCTAAACCAAACTGAGCGTAAATACAGCACTTTTGACAGAGAGCTGCTAGCGCTCCATTTATCCATCCCCCACTTCCAGTTCTGGTTAGAAGGGCGGCGTTTTACGGCTTTTGTAGACCACAAACCGCTCACCTTTGCTATGGCTAAAATTTCCGAACCGTGGTCAGGCAGGCAACAAAGACAGCTGGCTGCGATTTCAGAGTTCACCACAGACATTCGACATGTGGCAGGCAAACTTAATGTGGTAGCAGACTGCCTCTCTCGCGCTGTGACATCGCCAGAGCACGAGGAGACAGATTATACTACCTCAGCCGCAGAACTTTTCGCCAACGCGGACACATACGCAGCACCAATCCACGCAGGGATAGATTATGCAGCCATGGCAGAGGAGCAAAGTAGTGATGCGGACGTGTGCGCACTCCTGTCTGGACCAACAGGGTTAAGGCTGGAGAAAAGGGGTTTATGCGACGGTGTGCCCCCCCTAATATGCGACATCTCAACCGGCCGACCTCGCCCGTTAGTTCCAGCTGCATGGCGCCGCCGTATTTTCGACTCGATTCACTCCCTCGCGCACCCAGGTGTGCGCGCTTCAGTTAAAATGGTCGCCAAAAAGTTTGTGTGGCCTGGCCTGCGCAAAAACATAAAAGAATGGGCAAAGACTTGCATTTCTTGTCAGCGCGCCAAAGTACACAAACACACAAAAGCCCCTCTGGAGCCTTTTCGAATCCCTGCTAGAAGGTTCGACCACGTTCATGTCAACCTCGTGGGGCCGCTACCTTCCTCCCAAGGTTTCACACACCTGTTAACAATGATAGACCACACCACGCGCTGGCCAGAGGCAGTCCCTCTGGCGTCAACCACAGCGGAGGAAGTCGCTCGCGTTTTTTTGACAAACTGGGTGGCACGTTTCGGCGTCCCATCGGACATCACGTCCGATAGGGGGCCTCAATTTTTCTCGGAGCTTTGGTCAGCCATGTCCAGCAGCTTAGGGGCGACAATTCACCGCACCACCGCTTATCACCCTCAGGCTAATGGGTTATGCGAGCGTTTTCACAGATCTTTAAAGGCCGCCCTCAGAGCCTCACTAACGGATACAAATTGGGTAAATAAACTTCCCTGGGTTTTATTTGGGTTGCGTGCTGCGCCCAGAGAGGATCTAGACGCCTCCCCAGCAGAATTAGTTTTTGCACAACCTCTCAGGCTCCCAGGTGAATTTTTACCAGAGAACCCAGAGCCAGGGCGCCTTCCAGTCCCAAGGTTTTTAGGCAACAACGGACCGAACTCTCTCCCCGGTCCAGCTCATCACTCTTTTCCATGGGTTTTTGTCCCTCAGGCTTTAAAAAACGTTGAGTTCGTTTTTGTTAAGCATGAAGCTTTAAAACCTACCTTTCGCCCAGCATACGATGGGCCATACAGAGTGCTGGAACATGGTGATAAACACTTTGTGCTTGATTTTGGGGATAGAAAAGAAACAGTCAGCATTGACAGACTTAAACCTGCCTTCTTGTTGAAAAACGAGCCTGCACAGTTGGCGAGAGCACCTCGGCGAGGTAGACCCCCCAAGAGAAAAGACTCAGCCCCCCAGCAGGGAACAATTAACCTCTCTCCTTCCCACACTGCAGATTCCTCACAAGAAGGTCCCAGCAGGGCGCCTAAACCAACCTACAGCAGCTTTGGGAGAAGATTAAAACCCAGACAGCACAGGGACTGATACAAACCACTCCACAATTGTTCACTAATTGTGCTGCAACAGTTTAGGACTGACTTATGATTTTACTATGCTGTTATGATTACCACTGAACTCTCTTAGGAGCATGGCTGCTGGAAAGTTTCTTCCGTGGCAACAGATGTAACACTTCATCATCATTGGCTCCATCGATCTCGAAAGATCATGGGGGGGTTTTGTGCCTTGGTTCATCATTCAGGGAGCTGCACCATCGGGCGTGGCTGTAGAGGCCGATACGGGATCTGCAGGTCCTGCCGCAGCCGTTGCAGATAAATTCTTCACAGTGTAGTGGGGGTCTCGACAGTCCCCTCTGTCTGCGGAGTCTCTTCTCCCCCCAGCGAGTGTCTCTTCTTTCCTCTGCTGTTCGGATGACATCCTGGGTGATGGTCCGCCAGTTGGAGCGGACGGAGGCGGCTGACTCCAGGTCGGAGGGGTTAAAGCTTCCAGCCTTGAGGTCACGCTTGCAAACATCCTTGAATCTGAGAGTTGGGCGTCCCTTTGATCTAGTTCCAGTAGCCAGCTCCCCATACAGTAAGTCTTTGGGGATGCGGCCATCCTCCATTCGGTTGACGTGGCCAAGCCATCGCAAGCGTCTCTTTGTCAGGATGGCAAACATACTGGGCACATCTGCTCTGGCCAGGACGTCGATGGTGGAGACACGGTCCTGCCAAGTGATGTGCAGTAGTCTGCGAAGGCAGCGCTGGTGGAAGGCGTTCAGTCGGCGTTCCTGGCAGGAGTAGAGGGTCCATGCTTCACTGCCGTATAGGAGAGTACTCAGTACACAGGCCATGTAGACTCTTATCTTGGTGTTGATGGTTAGCATAGAGTTGTCCCAGACTCGCTTCGCCAGACGGGCCATCACCGTCGATGCCTTGCCGATACGGGCGTTCAGTTCGGCGTCTAGGGAGAGATTGCTGGAGATGATCGACCCGAGGTAGGTGAACTTGTCCACCACCGCAAGTGTGTGGTCGCCGATATTGATATTGGGAGCACTGCTGACATCCTGGCCCATGACCTCGGTCTTTTTAAGGCTGATGGTGAGGCCAAACTCAGAGCAGGCACGAGCAAAGCAGTTGATGAGACGCTGGAGCGCTTCCACGGTGTGGGCAACAAGACCAGCATCATCAGCAAAGAGCAGCTCCCTGATTAGAACGCTTCGCACCTTGGTCTTTGATCTGAGGCGTGCCATGTTGAAGAGGCCTTCGTCGCTCCTGGTGTGGAGAAAGACACCGTCTTCAGAGCCCCGGAAGGCGTAGCACAGAAGCAGGGAGAAAAAGATGCCAAATAGGGTAGGAGCCAGAACACAACCCTGCTTCACACCGTTCTTGATCGGGAAAGGGTCTGAGGATAATCTATCAAACTGGACAATGCCGTTCATGTCCTGGTGGAATGACTTGATCATGCTCAAAAGCTTGGGGGGACATCCAATTCGATGGAGGAGGGCAAACAGTCCATCCCTGCTGACCAAGTCAAAAGCCTTGGTCAGATCGATAAAGGCCAAAAAGAGGGGTTGTCTCTGCTCCCGACACTTTTCTTGCAGCTGCCTCATAGAGAAGACCATATCTATGGTTGACCTGGTTGCTCTGAATCCACACTGCGCCTCTGGATACACACGTTCGGCAAGTAGTTGTAGTCTGTTGAGGACGACACGGGCAAAGGCTTTGCCAACTATGCTTAGGAGTGAGATACCGCAATAGTTGTTACAATCGCTCCGCTCCCCCTTGTTCTTGTAGAGAGTGATGATTTTGACATCACGCATATCTTGGGGCACAGCCCCTTCCTCCCAGCACTGCAACAGGAGCTCATGGAGGTGTTTCAAGAGGGAGCTCTCCTTTGCGGTTTTGACGATTTCAGGGGGGATGTAACACTTAGTATGTCATAATAACTATCTTAGACTGTGAACCTTTCTGTTGTCTTTTCTTAGTTGTTTGGGGGGCCTGTGGTCTATATTAACCATATATTCCATAACCTACATATGTTGAAGCATGTGGAAATGTTTGGTAATTACATATGTAAAGGACTTCACACCTCTGAAAGGACAAAGGGCTCTCAACCGCCGAGTGAAGAACAAAGACGTTCCTGGACGCGACGGAGGAGACCGGAGGAGCCACCCTCACCCCCCAAGGCGAGGAGAGGAAATACCAAGACAATGGGGGGATTAAGATAATGGGGGATGTCAGCCTTTGTTATGCATGTCTTTTATTGTGTGCCAGTATAAAGTCAGTGAGCTGGAGACATTCTCTCTCTTTTCCCTTCTGCCACTCTCTGCACCAGATGAGACTTGTTAGAAGAGCTGATTATGCTGATTATTAAACTTGGTTTATAAATCAAATCGCCTCTTCATTTCCAAGCTCTTCTACACACTTTTGATTCTAGAAACAGAAAACAGAAAAAATCTCAGCTAGATTAAAGTGGATTAAGCTCCAGTCTGATTGAAGCTGTTTTATTACATATGTGGTCCGATCATGTTCATATCAGAGTTTAGTGACTTCAGTCTGTTATACATGTATATGTGTGGCAGGGCGGTGGTTTCTTTTCTTTTCTTTCTTTTTTTTTTTTTAACAAAAAGCAGACACCGCCACCTGGTGGATTTTGCCCCACGAAATAGTTTTTTTTTCTACCCAAGACCTACAAGGTCACACAGGTTCGTTCCACACACGGAGCCGTAGATGTGATTCCATTAGTAACAAATCATTTTTACTAAACAATTAAAAAAGAACAAAGCAATCATAAGTTACTAATTAAAACCATAACAACAGCTTGTTGCCTAAAATGAGTTTTAGTTTAAAAGAGATTTCTACTAAGCAAAAACTGCCAAGGAGCAGGGCTGGGCCTTACCGGGAGGCCAGCCGGAGAAGGGGAAAGCAGGGGTCTGAGGATGCTTTTACACCTGCAGGCTTTAGTCCATTTCAGTCGAACTCAAGTTCATTTTCTCCGTTAGTACGGTTCGTTTTGTCTGGTGAGAACACAGTAATCGCACTCAAGTGCGTACCAAAGCAACCGTACAGAGACCAACTGAAAGGGGTGGTCTTGGTCAAATTAAATGGTGAATTCTGGTGTAGTCCTGCAGGTGAGAAAGCAACCGCACTAAAAACGGGACCAGCGGCAAACGGTAAAACATTTTATGTCACTGTCCATACCTGATAGATCTTTGGAAATGTCTGTGGCTGAACACGTCACGGTTCTGGAGGATTAATGAACGTTAGCATGTTATCTCCCATCCGCAGCAGCGCTTCATTTTCAAACTGTATGATTTTCCAAAAGTGGTATATTGTGGAGCGTGTAAATAATGAGGGTGATTTGGTTCAGGCGGTTTATTACACGACTCACACAAGGAGCATAGACAGAATGGCATACAAGTAGGAACTCTTCCCTTAAATAACATGACATCCTTCTAGAATCTTCTCACACACAAAAGATAATCCCCCGTCCGACTGCAGTCAGTCCATTCATCCTTGACACCTCCCTGTTATCTTACTAGGGCATCTAGAAACTTCTCACACACAAAAGGTTAACTTTGCATCCTTTGTTCCTGTCTAAGGTGGTAAACCATTATGCACTCCCCAGGTTGCCACCCCCCCCAGCAACTTAGCTAGGACAAGAGAGTAACAGTCCACATGCTGTGATAAAACCATTAACATCAGTCCACATGCTGTAGAACAATCAACATCAGTCCGCATGCTGCTTGGGCTTCAGTCTTCTGCCGTATCTGCTGTAGCCAGGATTCGCTGCCTCCGTGGCGCTGCCATGCTGGGGGGCTGATGTCTGGGGGTGAAAACATTTGACTGTCTGTGTGGGTGCTCTGGAGAATCTTTTCTCTGGGAAGCGCCCCGTGGGGGTCTTCCCCGCCGAGGGGCCCTCGCCAACAGCACTTGCTCGTCAGCCACAACGAAAGCAGGTTTGAGTCTGTCTATGCCAATTTTCTCCCTCCTACCCCCCAAATCTAGCAAAAAATGCTTATCCCCTGTTTCCAGCACTCTAAACGGTCCATCATAAGGTGGGCACAGTGGGGGGCGGTGGGCGTCGTGTCTGACAAACACAAACTCTGCGTTTTTCAAAGCTTTAGGCACAAAAACGCGCGGAAAACTGTGGTGGGCAGCACCCGGCAGCGTGCTTGAGTCTAAGCAACGCTGCAGCAGCTGAGACGGGGAGCTGCCCAGCGCAGGATTATCTGGCAGAAACTCTCCAGGCAGCCGGAGTGGTTGTGCAAAAACGAGTTCTGCTGGGGAAGCTTCCAGATCCTCTTTAAAATCAGAATCAGAATCAGAATCAGAAAAGCTTTATTGCCAAGCATGTTAAAAACATACGAGGAATTTGACCTGACATTGGCGCGCTCATGTAAGCGCATCACAATGACACGGCAGCCATAACAAGGCGCCTCATCAAAACAGTGGGGGGTAAAGAGGGGAAGAGGGGAGGGGATGACACATTGGGCAGAGAGAAAAAACAGTTATCAAAATAAAGCTCATTGAATGAGCGAGATTGTGATTACATAGAAAAAAAAAAACCTCTCGTTGCACAATTAGCACAATACAGGTCCACACAAAAACAAAGTAAGCAAAGAGAGACCAGTGTGTGTAGTCAGCATGTAATCAGTGTGAGTGCAGTGTTGAATGTATCAGTTGCTGGTGTACAGCAAAGGGGCGCCTCCTGGCAGATGGTTGTTATGTTCATGTATTCAAAACACAGATAAGCATGTTCCAGAGTCTCTCTCTCTTCGTGCATGCCAGATGGCAAAGTTCTGTATTAGAACCTTGATAGCGCTGTCCTTGAAGAGTCCGGTTTGCTGAACAACAGCAATTGTTGTTAATTGTTTGGGTTAAAGAGAAGCCAAGAGAAGCCAAAACACCTTCCTGCAGAATCTCTGCACCTGGAGGAATGAGTTCCAAAGGACGCCGAATCAAGGCCTGATGAGCACAGTCACTTGGAGCATAGTAATTTCCACTCTCTTGCGATTCAGTGCATCACAATTAATCCAATTCACAGGCTTAAAATCGCTGGTCGAATTGTTGAAGGAGCTTCGCCGGGATCCGCATTTTGACCAGCTCTTCTAACTTCTTGAATTTCCGATACACTAGGAAAACTCCGGAGCCAAACAGTAGAAATCCTGTGATCATATCCAAACAAATAGATGTCTTCTGCATCTTCAGTCGAATCACACAGACACATGAGTTCCAATTGACCAATGAGTCACACATTTGGGCTCCCCTGGGCCCGATTTCCTGTTGAAAAGGTGGTGTCAATTGCATTTAAAGCCCGAAATTCCATTTTTTCCGTTTTTTCCGTTTGGTGCAGAACGTAACCCCAATAAAACACATGGTAGCCTGTCTACCCAATTTGCATCCGTCAGTGAAGCCCTCAGAGCCGCTTTTAACGACCTATGAAAACGTTCGCATAACCCATTAGCCTGCGGGTTGTACGCGGTTGTGCGGTGAATTGAGACACCTAGGCTGCGGGCCATGGTTGACCAGAGTTCAGAAACAAATTGAGAGCCTCTGTCGGATGTAATGTCCGACGGAACTCCAAAACGCGCCACCCATGCTGTTAAAAACGCGCGTGCCACCTCCTCGGCCGTGGTTGCCGCCAGCGGAACCGCTTCTGGCCAGCGCGTGGTGCGGTCCACCATTGTCAGGAGATGCATGTACCCCTGTGATGGTGGAAGGGGGCCTACGAGGTCCACGTGGACATGGTCGAACCTCTTAGCCGGGATGCGAAACGACTCCAATCGTGTGTCTGTGAACCTTGGCTCGTTGGCACGCCACGCAGGCTGCCGTCCACTCTTTCACTTGTTTGCGAAGGCCCAGCCACACATATTTCTCTACTACCATTTTGACCGACGCACGCACCCCTGGGTGTGCCAAAGAGTGAACCGACTCAAACACGCGGTGGCGCCACGCGGCCGGAACCACAGGCCGTGGGCGACCTGTGGAGACGTCGCAGATTAAGGGGGCAATGCCGTTAAGCAGCGTCCTCTTCTCCAGCCTTAACCCTGTTGGTCCAGACTGGAGCGCGCGCACATCCGCGTCACTAGCCTGCTCCGCGACCATGGCTGCATAATCCAACCCTACACAGACCGGGGCCACAACGGCGCGTGAGAGGCAGTCTGCCACTACATTCAGTTTGCCCAACACATGCTGAATATCGGTAGTAAACTCTGAGATCACGGCCAGCTGCCTCTGCTGCCGGCCCGACCAAGGTTCTGAAACTTTGGCCATCGCGGATGTTAGTGGCTTATGGTCAACGAACGCAGTAAAATTGCGCCCTTCCAGCCAGAACTGGAAATGGCGAATGGCCAGGTGGGGAGCCAGCAACTCTCTGTCGAACGCGCTGTATTTACGCTCATTGTCGCGCAAGGTTCTGCTGAAAAAGGCAAGCGGCTGCCAAGCCCCGGCGACGCGCTGCTCCATGACAGCCCCTATGGCCATATCTGAGGCGTCAGTGGTGAGGGCTATGCGGGCCGTTGGGTCTGGATGTGCCAACAATGCAATGTTTGCCAGGGCTGCTTTAACTTCTGAGAACGCCTGCTCTCGTTCCAGGGTCCATTTGACCCTATTCGCGGGTTTCTGTTTTTTGAGCGCAGCATACAATGGCTGCATGAGCTGTGCTGCGCGGGGAAGGAAACGGTTATAAAAGTTCACCATTCCCAAAAATTCTTGTAGCGCCCTGACCGTCGGGGAAAATCTGTCACTGCGCGCACTTTGTCAGGCAGCGGAACCGCTCCTTCGGGAGAGACGCGGTGCCCTAAAAAATCAATCCCCGTCACTCCGAACTGACATTTCGCTGGGTTGATTATTAAACCGTGCTCTTCCAACCTACGGAAAACCGTCGTGAGGTGGGTTTCGTGTTCGTCTTCGGACACGCTGGCTACCAAGATATCGTCCAGGTAGACGAACACGAAAGGGAGATTGCGCAGCACTGCATCCATCATGCGTTGGAACGTCTGTGCTGCCCCTTTAAGCCCAAACGGCATGCGCAAGAGCTCAAATAAACCAAACGGAGTTATTACCGCTGTTCTGGGTATGTCCTCAGCGCGCACTGGGACTTGGTGGTAACCATGGACCAAATCTATCTTAGAAAAAATGCGCGCTCCTGCGAGGTGAGCGGAAAAATCCTGAATGTGGGGAATTGCGTAGCGGTCCTGCGCTGTAACGTTGTTTAACCTGCGGAAATCGCCGCAAGGTCACAAGCAGCAGACTACATCATCCCAGGTGCACAACCGAGAGGTTTCGTAGGTCCTTCCTACCAACGGCTGTCAGACTGTACAACCTAAGCAGGGCTGCTCGCAGAGATAGCAAAAAGACGTAACAAACTAATAGTTTTTGAATGCAAAAGATGCAATAGACTTACACAATGGTCCTCTCCGGCATACAACTAGGAACATACCGGTCGCTATGGAGGGTGAGAATATGTATGGGCACATAATCATACCATGTAGGATAACTAAATAGACAGTTATGCTGTTTCATCCCACCTAGCAACAATGCTCTGCACTGTGTGTGTTTATATATTTACATACTTACTCCATCTAGCTACAATGCTCTGCACTGGGTGTGTTTATATTTATATATCTATATATTTATTCCATCTAGCTACAATGCTCCGCACTGTGTTTTTATATATCTACATATTATTCCATCTAGCTACATTGCTCCGCACTGTGTGTGTTTATATACTTGCATATTTATTCCACCTAGCTGCAATGCTCCATACTGTGGGTGTTTATATATTTACATATTTATTCCATCTAGCTACAATGCTCTGCACTGTGTGTTCATATATTCATATATTTATTCCATCCAGCTACAATGCTCTGCACTGTGTGTCTGTGTGTGTGTGTGTGTATATATATATTTTATAGTAATATGTACATATGTATATTAGCTGCTCTTGCTTGCTTTTTTTTGCCTTCTGATTGTTGCTCTGAGTGTTGCTATCCCTGTGCTGTTGCAATCCTGGAATTTCCCCGTTGTGGGACTAATAAAGGCTTATCTTATCTTAAGGTCGCCACCAACCTTCAGCTTTAGGGACCATGTGTAGCGGGGAAGCCCATGGGCTGTTTGAGCGCCTGATGATGCCTAACCTCTCTAGGTTAGCGAACTCCTCGAGCGCTATGGCCAGTTTAGCTGCGTCCAAACGCCGAGGTCTTGCAAAAACGGGCGCCCTGGTGGTGGCGATAAAATGCTCCATCCCATGTTTAGCGATAGCTGCTGAAAACGTCGGGACTGTGAGTGCTGGGAACTGAGTGAGCAGTGTGTTGAACTTACCGCATGCTGCTGTGACGTTGGCTTGTGCTATTGGCCGGGTCACTCGAGCTATACAGGGGAGAGAGTCAAAAGACATTAACCAGGCGCCTGTTAGCGACATCTACCAACAACCCATGTGCACATAGAAAATCAGCCCCCAGTATATGGTAATCCAATGCTGCTACAACAAAAGTCCTTTCAAATGTATGACCATGTAGAGACAAGAGCAGAGTCCTCTCACCAAAGGTCTTAATGTCTGAGCCGTTTGCTGCTGCCATCTCGGGGCCGCTGGTTCCTGCCAGCCGGTCAGCGTAGGTTGGCCGGATGAAACTCCTCTGTGCACCGGTTGTCCACGAGGAAATGCCTCCCCGAGCATGCGTCCGTCAAATAGAGCAGCTTGTTCTCCTCCCCGAGGGTCGCGGCTGCTACCGACCCCCGGTCTTGGCGTTTCCCGAGCGCTTGAACTGGCACGGTGGTATACATTTGCGTGCCCTCTCTGCAAAGCGGCGATGGTAGAAGCAAAACGTGTCACCTTCACGTTCCTTGGCCCCCGCTGCTGCTGCCATCGGTGGTTCTGCTGCTGCCGTCGGCGGCTCCTCGCCTCCTCGTGTCGACGTGCCAGGCTCCGTCGCTGCCGCAATGGTCACGAAAGCCTTGGTGGCGACGATGATCCGGTCTGCCTCTTGGGCTAGCACACGATAGTCCCGTTTGGCCAGCAACGACGAATTGGCCAGGGCCGCTCTCGCCGCTGTCGGAAGGTTCCTGAGGAAAATGTGGGTGAAGATGGCGTGGTCGTCGTTCGTGCCCTTTAACCTCAGCATCTTCTCCATCATGTCCAGGGCCGAACCGTCTCCCAACTTGGTTCGCGTCAGAAGCCTCTCTGCTCTCTCACCATCCGAGAGCGTGTAGTGCTGGATGAGGGCAGCCTTCAGCGCGTCATATTTGCCGTCGGCTGGCGGCTGATCGAGCAGGCTCTCGATGTGCTGAGCCGTGCTGGCATCGAGTGCTGCGACCACATAGTAGAATTTCGTATCATCCGCCGATATCCCTCGGAGGGCGAACTGTGCCTCGGTTAGGTGGAACCAGGAGCGGGGGTTGTGCCGCCAAAATCAGGTAGTTTGATCGCTACAGCGCACGCGAAGCTGGGGGTTCCAGTCGAGGTTGGCTCCGGGGATCTTCCGTCGTATTCCATGATTCGTCTTGGGTCACCAGTGTGGAGCGTGTAAATAATGAGGCTGATTTGGTTCAGGCGTTTTATTACACGACTCACACAAGGAGCATAGACAGAATGGCATACAAGTAGGAATTCTTCCCTTAAAGCGTACCTGTGGTGGTCGTGAAAAAAAAGATATTATATTGAGCCCCTGTCTCACGTTCTAGTTCAAGTTTAAGTTGAAATTCATGTTCAAAGCAATTTGATATAAATCCATTGCTGATGTGCTGGTTCAGCGATGTCAGCAAAACATGCGAGCAGCCATACTGGCGGCTCCATGGCCTGCCAGGACGCTTCCTGTGACATAATATCATTGGCACCGCGATCTGGATCAATATTGGCTGAGCCTGGAGTGCCCGGATGAGCAGTGGCTTTCGGGATATTCAAATTCAAATTCAAACATTTATTTCAAACTCAGGGTTCATATTAAATGCAGAACTAAAACGAGTAGAAAATAAATTAATAAATGCTTAAATTCAGCGGGTGGTCTCGTCTGATCTGAGCTCGTAACGGCCGCCAGACAGCAGATAATTCGGCTCCTCCCTCGCCACTATACAGAGAAGCAGACACTCGGCGCTGTTGTTACAACAAAAACATACAATGCAATATGGATATCGCAACATGGCGGAATGTAAAGCCTTTGGATGTCTCAATGATAAGCGAAAAAACAAAGATAAACACTTCTTTTGTGTACCCAAACCCAGCTCACCTTGTCAGAAGATCATAGCGGAAAAGTGATTGCGCAATCTCGGAACAGGGCACAGACTGTGTGTGAGGACCACTTCGTCACTTTAACCCTCAGAAGACCTTTCTGGCTCAAACCTGTAGCCATGTTGGATGAATTCTTCCTCAGAGTCCGACAATTCAGCCATAATAGAATAAAAAACACTCACAACAGCACCCTAGTCTCTCATACAGGCGGCTCATTGACTGCTCAGTATCAACGAAGTGACGTCACATCCGCATGTGTCATGGCTGCGTCCAGAGTTTTCATTGGCTGGCCATGCCTGCGGTTGTATTTGCATATTTCTCTGGTGGTATATGGCTGGCAATAATTATTTAACCAAATAACGAATACTTTGCCTAATGTTTTCAAGTTGAATGCGTTTAGACGACCACCACAGGTACGCTTTAAATAACATGACATCCTTCTAGACTCTTCTCACACACAAAAGACAATCCCCCGACCGACTGCAGTCAGTCCATTCATCCTTGACACCTCCCTGTTATCTTACTAGGGCATCTAGAAACTTCTCACACACAAAAGGTTAACTTTGCATTCTTTGTTCCTGTCTAAGGTGGTAAACCATCATGCACTCCCCAGGTTGCCACAGTATGCACGTATGTAATAAATGATTACCAGGGCGATGAAAACCCGCCGTAGATTACGCTACGATTTGCATTATTTTCTCCCTGAAATGCATAAAGACACGGCAGAACGGGCAAATTTATTGCGCAGCACGATTACATTATAACTCAATGTAAATGCACGAAAAGATATTAATTCACTGTCTGGGTGAGATGCACACAGACAAAGTTCCCACTCACCTGAAAAGTCGTCCCTGTTGAAAACTTGATGTGTGTTTCCTGGCATGCACGTCCGTGGCAGGAATCCGTGGGTCAATAACTAAAATCCATCATCCTGATTCAGAGTTTCATTCATTCCGAACGCCTTAGGTAACACTGTGGTGATATTAGTTGTTGGTCTCACACACTAAAATTGGATCTTTTAATGTGAAGGTGGAGTTTTAATGTGAAGGCGGAGTTTTTCCGTTTTGGATGGAGATAAAAGCAGGAAGTGAAAAAATGTAAATAAAGTTTTTCCAGACAGACTTACACGTATCCTGTCTGTTTTTCCGTAACTTCTACATTGGTGACCCCGGCATTTGAAGAATGTTTAATCAAGCGACTTCTTCTGATATCGCCGCCACGGCGTCTGTATCCACTGCAGCTGTACCAACTCTCTGATATAGAGCGCGCTGAGACGTCTTCTGTCTATGACTGGTTTGGGGGACAGCAAACCTTCTGAGCTGATGGAGAATATTTTGCACTTCTTGGTTCAGGAGACAGTTTCATTTCTGTTTACCCACCTGTTTCTACGTCAGCCCTTCCGCCTCCAGTGCGCACTGTCCTGGCCAGCTCGCCCCTCATTTGTACTAAGGATTATCAGGGTTTGGCTGGAGAAGCGGACAGGCTTTGGCTGGCTTCTCGTCATTTGTTGGTGCATGCATGCTTGCCGCCTGGGCAGTCTGATGGAGAAGTCTCGGTGGGTGTGGCCGCAGTATCGGATCGCCGTAAGAAAGAGAGCAGCATGTGTTTTTATCACCACCGTTTTGGACCGAAGGCTCAGCGCTGTATTCCACCGTGCTCTTTCCAGCCACAGGGAAACGAGAAGGCCGGTGCTCGCTAGCAGCTGCGTGCACCGGCACCAGCAATAAGCTGCTTTTTATTGAGGACTGCGCAGCTGGACGTCGTTTTTTGGTGGATTCGGGAGCGCAGCGGAGCATCGTTCCCACCCTCTTCGGCTGACGTCATGGAATATGAACATGGACCTCCACTGGACGCTGCTAATGGTACTCCTATTCGCACCTTTGGCACCAGGTCATTACTGTGTGTTTTAACGGCCGTGAATTTAGTTGGGACTTTGTGGTAGCATCTGTAGCAGTTCCTATTCTTGGCGCAGATTTTTGTGTGCTTACAGACTGTTGGTTGACGTAGCTAACAGATGTTTGATTGATGCTGTGTCTTTTGATTCTTATCCATGTACACTGGGTGGGGCTGGTCCACTGCTTGCTAATATGCTCGCCTCAGGAGACAGATACCAGCGCCTTCTCTCTGAGTTTCCTGCTCTCACTGTGCCTACGTTTTCTGCGGCAGTAGTTAAGCATGGGGTTTGAGCATTATATTACTACTGTGGGTCCACCTGTTTTTGCTCGTGCACGCCGTCTGGATGCTGCTAAGTTGGCCATTGCTAGAGATGAGTTTGCCAATATGGAGGCGGCTGGGTATTGTGCGCCGTTCCGACAGTCCGTGGCTTCTCCCCTCCACATGGGTCCCTAAGTCAGATGGGGGTTGGCGCCCTTGTGGAGATTTTAGGCGCCTTAACAACGCTACTTACCAACGACAGGTACCCAGTCCACCATATCCAGGATTTTTTCTTCACATCTGGCAGGGACAGTCAGTTTTTCTAAAGTGGATTTAGTGCGTGGTTATCATCAGGTGCCTGTCCATCCCCAGGACGTCCCCAAGACAGCGGTGATCACTCCATTTGGACTGTTCGAGTTCTTGAGGATGCCGTTCGGGTCCTTAAGGGTGCTGTGCAGACGTTTCAAAGGCTTATGGACTCTGTGTTGCGGGACATGCCTTTTTTAATTTGTATATCTGGACGATATACTGGTGGCGAGCGCTTCGGTGGAGGAACATGTGTTGCACCTTCGCCAGCTCTTCAGACGCCTCTGTGACCATGGACTGATAGTGAACCCCGTGAAGTGTCAGTTTGGGCTCTCAGAACTTGAGTTCTTTCGGGCACAAGGTATCCCAGCAGGGTGCCGTGCCCCTCCCGGCTAAAGTCGAAGCTGTTTTAGCTTTTCCACGCCCCTCCTCTGTCAAGCCCCTGCAGGAGTTTTTGGGCATGGTTAATTTTTACAACGTTTTATACCTCATGCTGCCCATATTATGCGTCCGCTATATGAGGCCTTGAAGGGTAAGAGGGGGTAATCAGGACATTGAGTGGACTCATGAGAGGTTATGTGCTTTTGATGGGGCTAAAGCTGCACTGGCTGATGCTGCCTTGTTGGCTCATCCAGATCCCACGGTCGCCATTGCTCTTACCACCGACGCATCTGATTATGCTGTCGGAGCAGTTTGTGAGCAGTGGGGTGGGCAATTCCTGGGAACCTCTGGCCTTTTTTAGTAGACAGTTACGCGAGTCAGAAAGGAAGTACAGCACCTTTGACAGGGAGCTGTTGGCCCTTTTCTTGGCGACAAGGCATTTCAGGTTTCTTTTGGAGGGCCGTAAATTCACCGCTTTTGTGGACCATAAACCTCTCACGTTTGCCATGGCCAAGTCCACTGAACCTTGGTCAGTCGGCAACAACGGCAGCTTTCGGCTATTTCCGAGTTCACTACAGACATTCAGCATGTGGCTGGTAAGACCAACTTGGTGGCGGACTGTCTTTCTCGTGGCACCAGTTGCTGCTGTTTCATTTGGGCATGGACTATGCTGAGATGGCTGCCGATCAGTTGTTGGGACCCGGAGGTGCAGGTGCTTCGTTCCACGGAGTCCAGTTTGCAGTGGAGAATGTCTGCTTTCAAGACAGTGGCGCCACTCTTCTGTGGATACTACACTGGGAAAACCACGACCTCTGGTGCCTGTGGCTTGGCGTCGTCGTGTTTTTGACGCTGTTCATTCTTTGTCGCATCCTGGGGTTAAGGCTTCGGTCAAGTTGGTGAGCGCCAAGTTGGTATGGCCGGGTCTTAGAAAGGATGTGAAAGACTTGGACGACAACCTGTGTGGCATGCCAGCGTGCTAAGGTGCAGCGCCACATAAAGGCTCCATTGGAGCCTTTTTGGATTCCGGAGCGACGTTTTGATCTTGTTCAGGGTGGGACCTAGTTGGACCTCTTCCTCCGTCTCGCGGTTTTTACTCACCTCTCACTATGGTGGACCGGACTACGCGGTGGCCGAGGTGGTTCCCCTGACATCAACTACAGCATCTGATGTTGCCTGGGCATTTATCTCCTCTTTGGTGTCCCGTTTTGGTGTCCCCTTGGACGTTACCGCTGACAGGGGCCCGCAATTTACCTCTGCACTTTGGAATGAAGTAGGCTGGTAGTTTGGGGGTTAACCTTCATTATGGACCACGCATACCATCCACAAGCTAATGGGCTATGCGAGCGGTTTTCATCGGACTATGAATAGGCGGCCCTTCGCGACGTCATTGGTGGATAGTGGATGGGTGGACAGATTACCGTGGGTTTTGTTGGGTTTGCGTTCAGCCCCTAAGGAAGACCTGCATTCCTCTTCTGCTGAGTTGGTCCTTGGCAGACCTTGAGGGTTCCAGGGGAGTTTCTTCTACCAGTCAGGGTTAGGTCCCAGTATGGTTTAAGAGGCCTAAGTGTCGAGAGGAAGCTAGGGCTTTTGTTCCTGTGGCTGCGCACACATGCCTTCCTCAGTCTTACGTCCCTGATAGCCTTAGGTCGGCTAAATATGTTTTTGTCCGGCACGATGCCCATCGTTCTCCCCTGCAGGGCACCTTATGATGGCCCTTTTCGGGTGTTAGAAACAGGCCATAAGGATTTTTTGGTTGAGTTGGGGACTGGCCAGGATCGGATTTCGGTGGATCGTTTGAAGGCCTGGCGCATGTTCTTTGTGACGATGAGGTTGAGTTAGCCCGCCCGGCTCGGCGGCGGCGCCCTCCCAACCCTGCGCCTGAGGTTGTTTCTGCTCCAGTTACAGTTGTGCCCCCCTAGGGACTGTGCAGTGCAGTCGTCCAGGGCAGGGTAATTAGGTTGCCTAAGAGGTTTCCTCCTTGAGTTGTTTTCTTTTGGATTTTTGTTCATTGCTGTTTGTTTGTTTTTTGTCAGCATGTTTATTTTTGTTGTTATTTGTGTGTTCTGGGGGGGCCTGTGTGGTGATATTAGTTGTTGGTCTCACACACAAAATTGGATCTTTTAATGTGAAGGTGGAGTTTTAATGTGAAGGCGGAAGTTTTTCCGTTTTGGATGGAGATAAAAGCAGGAAGTGAAAAAATGTAAATAAAGTTTTTCCAGACAGACTTACACGTATCCTGTCTGTTCTTCCGTAACTTCTACAACACAATTTCAAGATATCTTTCAAGCGGTAATAACAATTTTTACTTCTATAAATGCACAACGGTTACAAGCCTGGCTTGTAGTGTATACAGTGGTACCTCTACTTACGAACGTCTCTACATACGAATTTTTCAGGTTACGAGCCGCCTCAACGGGGAAAATATTGGTTCTAGTTACGAATGAAATTTCAGGATACGAAAGGCAAAAAAGTACACGCTCCTCGCAGCTTCCGTAGTTTACCGAACGTAAACATGCCTGTAGCTGCTCTGCCATTGGCTATCGCCTAGCATCTTCCTGGTATCCCATTGGCCACGAAGTGTTCGGGCAGTTTTACGTGTGTTAACAGTACAGAACTACCATTTATTCGCTATGGCCCCCGAGAAGGTGACGGACGTAAGTGGGAAAGGAGAAAAGAAGAAGAGACTTTTTTTGTCCATACAGACAAAAAAAGAGATAATTGAAAGGTATGAAAAGGGGGCGCGTTTGGTTGATCTCGCCAAAGAATATGGCCGTAATACATCAACGATCTGCAGAATCACCCGGAAATCACCCGGAAAAAGTGCTCACTAGTCGGGCTATCGCTCACTATGATGATGTTTGCCTTGCACATTTTCGAAGGATCGTTACAAGCCGACAAAAGCAAACGTCCTTGGATCGTTTCTTCAAAAAACGTCAGCCGAAAACCACTGATGAGACAGAACATGAACCAAAAAGGCAAAAGGTGACGCCGACGCTGACGATCGCAGGTTAAAGGTAAATGAACATAATTTTTATTATTCTTTCTCTTTTATTATTCTTTCTCTCATTTTAAACTCTCATTTTATGTTTATTGTGCAGTAATTTAATTGTAACATGTATTTGTTACATGTTTTGATGCGTTTTTACGATTTATAAAAAATTTATGCCCGAATTTTGGGGGGCTTGGAACGGATTACGGCATTTACATGTAAAACGCGGCTCTACTTACGATTTTTCACGTTACGAGAATTCTTCCGGAACGAATTAAATTCGTGAATAGAGGTACCACTGTATTTTATAGT
>JAJAQF010000310.1:0-28187 GCA_020510985.1 Pholidichthys leucotaenia
TCTGTTACCAGTTTTAGCTGGGAAGGGGGGGGGGGTAATAGCTCAGGGGCTAATAGGCTTATCACCTCTTCTATTGACCATTTGCTGTGACGTCACATCCTTTTGTTTACGCCGCCATATTGGACGGCAAAAGTGAGTGGACGGCACATTCAGCAGCTGTTCAGCGGTGTACCAGATCTCGATATATTTACCTGATTTCAACCTACATCTTTGTTTTATTTTATGTTGGCATTGAAACAGAGGAAATAATAAATGCATTAGATCAAGGAAAATATGCAATTGGTGTGTTTATAGATTTTAGAAAAGCATTTGATACAATAAATCATTCAATACTTCTTAATAAATTGCAAATGTATGGTATTAGGGGAATGGGTTACAAGTTATCTATCTGAGAGACAACAATTTGTGAAAATGGGAGAATATCTGTCTGGGTGTATGGGAATTGCCTGTGGGGTCCCCCAAGGGTCAGTATTGGGCCCCAAATTATTTAACATATATATAAATGATATATTCCAAGTTTCTAAATTATTAAAAATAATATTATTTGCTGATGATACTAATTTATTTTATTCTGGAAATAATTATAATCAACTAATCCATACTCTAAATAATGAATTAAATAAGCTAAAAAAATGGATGGATTGTAATAAACTATCACTAAATATAGATAAAACTAAGGTAATGATATTTGGTAATTGTAAAAATAAAGAAGATATACACATCCATATAGATAATGTAGTTACTGAAAAAGTTAAGGAGATCAAGTTTTTGGGTGTAGTACTGGATGATAAAATTAGTTGGAAACCACATGTCAGATACATACAAAATAAAATTGCAAAAAATATTGGAATTATAAATAAAATTAAGCAGGTCCTAGATTATAAATCACTTCATATTTTGTATTGTTCATTAGTACTTCCATACTTGACTTATTGTATAGAGGTTTGGGGTAACAGTTATAAAAGTAAACTTAATTCATTGTTAATATTACAAAAAAAGGCAGTCCGTGTTATACACAAAGTCGGGTACCTCGAACATACTAATTTATTGTTTTTACATTCAAAGTTATTGAAATTATGGGATCTGGTTCATTATTACACAGCACAATTAATGTTTAAAGTTAGTAAAAACCTCTTGCCACACAATATACAGAATCTATTCAGGGAGAGAGAAGGGAAATATAATTTACGGGGGAATACAAAATTTAAAATGCACTTAGTAAGATCTACAAGGAAGAGTTTTTGTGTGTCTGTGTGTGGGGTAAAATTGTGGAATGGGTTGGGGGAGAAACACAGGCAATGTCCCAACATCCACATATTTAAATCAACATATAAAGAAATGATTTTTGAGCAGTATGAGAATGAAGGGCAGTGATGTTCCATTGTGTCTTCAGTGAGGGAAGGTTGTTGTGTGTTCTGGTGATTGTGAAGGTGATGCTGTTGTTTGTGTTTGCATTGAACATGCCAGAATTGTATGTTTATTGTTGTTGTAAAATTGTTGGATATGGACTGTCATTGCTGTGTCATTTTTGTTGTATAAATTGACTATGGGTGTATTATGGTGAATGTGGTTGTGGGATAATGATGATTATGAGTAATACTGTAATTTGTTTGGTGTGGAGAAGGGGTGGGACTGTATAAGCGTTGGCTTCTTCCCACTCCTTTTGAACATTCTATTTTGGTTTGTTTTTTTGTTGTGTTTTGAACTCTCTTCTTTCTTTCTTTAACAATGTTCAAATAAAAATCAATCAATCAATCAATTAGACTATGGTGTTTCACTGCTGTGCCTTTGGGTGTACAAATCGCCAGAAAAAGGGATCCAACTTGAAGTTTTACCGGTTCCCAGCTGACGAAGACAGGCGCAAGAGGTGGGTGGCCCGTCGCCTTACTCGCGGCTATGCAATCAACATTTTATATCGGGTATGTCTGATGTATCAGTGTCTATAGATGTAATGTTATATCATTGTAAACACTGGTAAATGGTAAAGCATGAGTCTGAATGACTCCATGTTTTAATCCTGTACTCCTGGTTATAAATCAGGTTATCGGGCACATAAACATGTGGAAAACTGGTGGGCAGGGCCCGGCAGCGTGCCTGTGTTTGCGCTACGCTGCAAAAGCTGAGACGAGGAGCTGCCCGGAGCGGGATTATCTGGTAGAAATTCCCCGGGCAGCCGTAGTGGTTGCGTAAAAACGAGCTCTGCCGGGGAAGCTTCTAGATCCTCTTACGGCGCGGAGTGCAACCCCAATAAAACCCACGGCAGCCTGTTTACCCAATTTGCATCTGTCAATGAAGCCCTGAGTGCTGCTTTCAGTGATCTATGAAAACGCTCGCATAACCCATTGGCCTGTGGGTTGTACGCAGTTGTGCAGTGAATTGTAACACCCAGGCTGCTGGCCATCGCAGACCAGAGTTCGGAAACAAATTGAGGGCCCAAAACGCACCACCCACTTGCTTACTTATCTAGAAGTTGTGCAACATTGGACAAAACCGGCACATCTGACTGAGCGGACGCCATGCTGAAACGCACTCACACAGCGCCTGAGTTGCCGTTCAATATGGCGGTATCAACAAAAACCACGTGATGCGGGACGTCACTTGCAAAACGTCAATATGACAGCTAGGTGGGCCAATAATAGAGCAGCGGGTGGGTCTCAAGAATGGTGGTTGGTTGGCTTTGTCAAATCATGACAGATCTGATTTACCTGGGAGAGTCAAAAATGTTTCTGGGAGCGAAAACTCAGATCAAGGCTGTGTGGGGTTTGTTTTTATGAGAACTGACTGTTTTGATGTGTTTTGGATCATTGTGTGACCAATAGACACATTTCAGTCAGTTAAAACCTACAAGCACACCATTTTTCAGTCAATGACCCCTGACTTCACTTCCAGTATATTTTAATAAAACAAATAGAAATATGTCAAGTCACATGTAATGTTACATTTTCCAGCTTATTCCACTTGTAAAACCAACATGCAAATAGCTGCTGGAGCAGCATATTTGTGTAATTCTTAGTACAACCAGGAGAAAATTAGCCAACCAAGCTAAGTTAGCAGTTAGCTACATTGGCAGTCAGTGTTTATATAATCAGTCACACCCACCTTCAGCACATATGCTCAGCTCGCCCACAGTCACTATGTCTTTGGGAGTGGTCCTCCCAGCCTGCTGAAGCATCCCATCAGCCAGGTTTCACTGGGTCCAGGCTTCCACTGAGATCTCCTCTGAGCAAGGGAAGGCAAAGTTCGGCAGGGTGCTGAGGGATGCTCAGTCATCGGCTCAACTGTTTGTCCTTCATCCTCCTCACAGCCAGACCAACCACTGGATAGCCCTTCAAAGCTGGGACGCCACAAGCAGCAGCCGAAGGCACCAGTGCAGAAATGTCCCCACATTCTCTCACTGTTTTGCTGTTATGAACTGTAAATGATGAAATCCCTAAATTTCTTGCAACCGTATGCCGAAAAATGTTCTTCTTAAACTGTTGGAATATTTGCCCACAGTGTTGTTCACAAAGTGGTGAACCGCGCCCCATCCTTGCTTGTGAAGGACCGAGCCTTTCAGAGATGCTCCTTTTAGATCCAATCATGACACTCGCTGGTTTCCAATTAATCTGTTCACCTGTGGAATGTTCCAGAAAGGTGTATTTTGAGCATTCCTCATCTTTACCAGCCTTGTGTTGGCCCTGTCCCAGCTTTTTTTGAAAGTGCTGCAGGAATGAAATTCAACATGAGTGAATATTTAAAAGGGTCATTAACTGCACTTTTTTCACATTTTAACATCCCACTCGTGTCTTAATGAAGTGCTTATGACATTTTGTTCACATTTTAATTATTGAAATTATTGAATCAAGTTTGCTTTGTAATTTTCTTGGCTTTCTTGAAACGCTGTGATTCTGGTAAGCGGGAAGGGGTGGAGGGCTCTGTGTTTATGTGCTTGAGACTTGGTGCAATAACAGTGGAATAATTCAAAGCCACTGGTCGCCGGACTTAGAGGCCATGTCCTTCCTGTATAGGTCTTTTTATCTTCTCTGTGAGCTAACTGCAGCAATTGTAACAGCTGTTTACACGCCTCGAGACGCTAACGTTAGCACTCTGTCACCTCCAGCACATTGTCAGCAGGCAGCAGAAAGATCACCCCGATGCAGTCCACATTATTGCAGGGGATTTTAACAAAGCATGCTTAAAGACTGTACTCCCCAAATTCCACCAACATGTTAAGTGTCCCACAAGAGGGGAAAGAACACTGGATCCTGTTTACAGCAACATTCAGCACGCCTTACCAACTGGTCACTCACTAGTGTAACCATAACCAAACCCACTGAATCTTTATACAAAAAAGCCATCAAAATCCTTGACACCAAAGATCCCACATGTCATTGCTGTAACATTTACAAAAAGTACAATCTTCTGTCTTTGGAAAATTACAAAACTCTCAAATTTTCCTCTTCAGTTCATAAAATATTAAATGGCTATGCACCACCTGCCCTGGGAGAATATGTGGAACTAAGAACTGTCACCGGTACCACCACCAGAGCAATCACTACAGGAGACTATGAGGTCTCCCCACAGATGGACCACATTTGCTCAATCTGTGCTGTCAGTGAGGGGCACCAACATCTGGAATAATATACCACCTGCAATTAGGGCTGTGTGATATGACACTATCGTTTATATCATTTTTAAAATGCACATACCCCCATTTATTCAGTAAAGCTCCTATCTCACCGCTACTTGTCAGCACCCATCTCCACACCTGTCGAGGCATACCTCATGCCTCCCTTATTGGGGGGGCTTTCACGCCTGTACTGAGTACTTAAAAACTGTATTTATCGGCAGATGAAAGAAAACTGAAGCAAAAAACCCCCAAACAAACAAAAAAACAAACAAAAACCAAACAAACAGCAACTGCAACATGAACTATTTCAAATTCATTCATTTATGCTGCCAATGCTGAAACAAAAGCAGAATGGATTTTTGTTTCATAAGTTAAGTATCAGAAATAATTCTCTTTGAAATTGTGTTAATAATAATAACAATGAAAATATCAATCTTATTCAGCCCTTTCAATATAATGCTATACATTCAGATGTACATTCTGCTGGGGGTTTCTTCCTGTTAAAAGGGAGTTTTTCCTCTCCACCGTCGCCAAGTGCTGCTCACAGGGGATCGCCTGATTGCTGGGGTCTTTCTGCAACTGTGGGGGTTCCCCCTACAGTTGATAGTGCTATGAGATGACTGTTGTTGTGAAATGGCGCTATATAAATAAAGTTGAATTGAATTGAATGTAAAGCAAAGTTCCAAGATACAAAATAACAGTACACTATAGGGGATTTGGGCTACCTCTAAGCATGTTTGTTAAGATTTCAAAGCATTTTTTTTTGTTATATTTAGGTAATATTTGAAGGTGAATAATACTGCCCACACCTGAAAACATTTGGAGATTTCTCCTTCAGTCTGGAAAGGTCTCGACCCACCATCGTGCGAACCAAAGTCCACAACATTCTGCCATGGAATATTGTGCAATCTAAAATAAATAAATAAATGGTGATGGTGAAGGAGAACGGTGACGTCCAGTCCCTCGATTTCCCTTTTCTTCAAGCTTTGTTTACTTCGCCGATGGCGCTCTGCAAGAAGCCATTTTGAAACTCACAAAAACACTGCTTAGGTGCACTTGTGGAGGATCGAAATAAGTGCAGGCGGACGCTGAGCGCACTGCCAGCCCTGTACGCTATGGGGGTCACACACGAGGTGTTCCTCCATACTCTCAATAATTTTTTTCCCATATATTTTTCTTTTTGGCGTACAGAAATGGCAATACGCCCGTATTTGCTAAAATTGCATTTTCCCCGTATTAAAATACGGCGAAACCGTATCACTTGACAGGTATGCATCTCTTTCCTATAGTGCGCGACTGCGCACAACAGAACAGGTGTGGTAGGTTGCTAGTCTTCAGTCCAGTGGTTGCTAATGCTAACTCCAAACTACCGGTTCAGATAGCTGCTATTCCTGTTTACCAGGGATGTGGGATCGTATTTGATCGTGCTGCGTCAGAGAGGATAGTTCGCTAACCCCATTTTAATAGGAGATAAGTAACGTTAACACAATGTCCAATTATAAAATGCTAAATGACTCTGCTAAGTTGTGCTAACTGGAAACATGTAGCAAACAATCTTTTTTTTTTCTTTTCTTAAATTACTGCTGAGTTTCTTAGTTTTGTCTGAAATTTTTTTAATTAAAGCTGCAAAAGTGCATGATGGTGGCACATACAGGCAAAATAAATAAAACTGGTCAGAGGAGCAAGTTGGCTCTTAATGTAATTTATTTGATTTCTAATCATTTTCATTAGTCGTTTAATTAGTAGTGCTAATGAATAAAGATAGTCATCACATGTATTTTATTACATTACCTTTTGTGTTTTTGATTTTCAGATCATGACCAATCTGAAACATTTTTACTATGAAACAAACAAGTTAAATCAGGCCAGAATTGCAGTCTTTAGTCTTCACGTCTATACATAACTTTTCATTGATTTAAACTAAAAGCTAATTTTATTTTCTGTAGATTGCAGCCATGGGTAATTTTCTCATTTTCAGACATATTTGTCTACAGATTTGTGTCTACTTCTGGCGCCACACGAGTCGGCTGCCTTTTTGCAACAGCGGATCAATTTTTTCCTATTTCTATTTACTATCTGGCTTCTCTTGCTAAACTTTCTGATCCGGTGACACCTTATCCATCACGGACACACGGATCGCCCAAATGTCTCCTGAACCAGCGGACGGAGCCACTGCTTTTAGGTGGCAGTACAATCAAGACCAACTGTGGCACTTAATCAGCCCACGATGCTAACGCAAGAACTCGACATACCGGTAGAAATAAGACAGAAGCAACGTGGATGTCGTGCTGGAGCAAGACGGCGGTCAAGAAATATAAGGTACAGACCCGTCCTTCCATCCGTTATTATGGGGAATGTATGAACGCTACTCAATAAGACAGATGAGCTAGCGGCTATGGCTCGTTACCAGAGCGTCTTCAGAGAGATTAGCATGCTGTTGTTTACTGAGACGTGGCTAACAGAACTAGCAACAGATGCTAACATCAAACTGGAGGGTTTCCACGCAATACGAGCAGACTGGACACCAGACAGTAGGAAGGTAAGGGGCGGAGGAGTGATAATGTACACTACCGTTCAGAAGTTTGGGGTCACTTAGAAATGTCCTTATTTTTGAAAGAAAAGCACTTTTTTTCAATGAAGATAACTTTAAACTAATCAGAAATACACTCTATACATTGCTAATGTGGTAAATGACTATTCTAGCTGCAAATGTCTGGTTTTTGGTGCAATATCTACATAGGTGTATAGAGGCCCATTTCCAGCAACTATCACTCCAGTGTTCTAATGGTACAATGTGTTTGCTCATTGCATCAGAAGGCTAATGGATGATTAGAAAACCCTTGTGCAGTCAAGTTAGGTCTGCAATGCTGTAATTGCTGCAAATAGAGGATTTTTTGACGAAAGCAAAGTTTGAAGGAAAAAATTATTATTTCAAATACAAATCATTATTTCTAACCTTGTCAATGTCTTGACTATATTTTCTATTCATTTTACAACTCATGGTGGTAAATAAGTGTGACTTTTCATGGAAAACACAAAATAATTGTCTGGGTGACCCCAAACTTTTGAACGGTAGTGTATGTCAATAACAGCTGGTGCAGACCAGGACATATCACGGTTAAAGAACAACACTACAGCAAAGACATTGAGTTGCTAGCTGTTGGCATGCGGCCTACCTATCTCCCGAGGGAATACTCACATGTGATCTGCATTGTTATTTATACAAATCCGACTGCAAATGCTGGGACAGTGCGTGACGCCATTCACTCAGTAACTGGCAGGCTGCTGACAGAACATCCAGATGCTCTTCTCCTCATCTCAGGTGATTTCAACCATATTTCACTGTCCCCCATTCTGCCCACGTTCACCCAGTATGTCACATGCCACACTAGAGACAATAAAACACTGGACCTATTCTGTGTGAATACTACGGAGGTGTACACCTCATCACCACTCCCCCCCCACTCGGGAGATTGGATCACAACTTGGTTCATCTCCTGCCGGTGTACAAACCCCTAGTGCACAGACAGCTTCCGGTCATGTGCACAGTGAAGATATGGTCTGAGGAGGCAATGGATGCTCTAAAGGACTGTTTTGAAATCAGTGCCTGGGAGCAGCTCTGCGATCCACATGGTTAGGACATCAATGGCCTCACTCACACCATCTCGGACTACATCAACGTCTGTGTGGACAACACCGTACCCACCAAGATCATACGGTGTTGCTCGAACAGCAAACCCTAGATCAACCCTGAGATAAAAACACTTCTGAGAGAGAAGAAGAGGATCTTCAGGTCGGGGAACAGGGAGATGCTGAAGTCCGTACAGAGGGAGCTGAGGAGGAAGATCAGAGAAGGCAAGGACAGCTTCAGGAAGAAGATGGAGGACAAGCTGCAACAGAGCAACATCGGTGGGGTCTGGAGAAACCTCAAAACGATCTCTGAGCTCCAGAATACCTCCTTCCAGGAGACGGGGGGCAGGGAGTGGGCGAACAATCTGAACCTGTTTTTTAATAGGTCCCCCCCCCCCCGCATGCTCACCAACCACTGCTGCCTCTAAAGTCATCGAGACCTGCTGTCCACACCCCACTCCACCAACACCCCCCCCACTCCCAACACACAGCCCCCCAACCTCACCCTCACTAAGACCCAGGTGAGGACGGAGCTGAGGAAGATCAAGGCGAGGAAGGCCTCGGAACCGGACGGCATCAGCAGCGAAGCTCCTCAAGTCCTGCACAGACCAGCTGTGAGGGATTGTGGAGCACATCTTCAAGCTGAGCCTGAAGCTGGGGAGGGTACCACAGTTGTGGAAAACATCTTGTGTGGTACCCGTACCAAAGACTTCCCACCCCAAAGACCTGAACAGCTCCAGACCAGTGGCCCTGACGTCTGACATGATGAAGACCCTGGAGAGACTGCTCCTTCATACCTGCCAACTACTCCGGTTTTGCCGTAATGGTTCCGGTTTTCAAGACCCCATTCCGGGTTACGGCTTTATTAATCAAAATTATGGTTTTTCACTAAAAATTCAGTCAAAAATTTTAAATTGTGAAAAAAACACGAAAGCAATTCCAAACACGAGATTGTTAGGAATCGTATCTAAATTTAGAACATAGCAACACGTGATGGCGTCCGGGATAGTCACACTTTTTCAGTTGCTGAGACAAAGTTGATCTATAAAGGGCAGTCACATCTGGAACACAATGCCAAATGAAATTAAAATGATAACGGACTTTAAAACATTCACTAAAAAGGTTAAAAACTGGCTGAAAAATAAACAAGAATGTACCCATGTATGAAATGATTGTCTGCAGGGTGAGAGTGAATGAAGGGAAGGAATGAATGTGTTTGTTTATAGTGAGTGACGAAGGGAGGGAGGCCTGAAATAGGCAAATGAGAGTCAGGTTGTTATATTGTGTATTTATAATCTTTATAATCTTTATAATTGGGCAGCACAGTGGCGCAGTGGTTAGCACAGTGGCAGCACAGCAAGAAGGTCATGGGATCGATTCCACCCTTGACCATCGTGAGTTCGATCCCACCCCCAGACTATTGGTGACCCTTCTGTGTGGAGTTTGCATGTTCTCCCCGTGTCTGCGTGGGTTTACTCCAGGATTTCTCCGGTTTCCTCCCACATGCCAAAAAACATGCAAGTTAGGTTAATTGGCATCAAACTGGGGATTCTAAATTGTCCTTAGGTATGAATGTGAGAGTGAATGGTTGTCTGTCTCTCTGTGTTGGCCCTGCGATGGACTGGCCATCTGTCCAGGGTGGACCCTGCCTCTCGCCCAAAGATGCTGGGATAGGCTCCAGCCCCCCCCCCCCCCCCGCGACCCGAAAGGATTAAGCGGTAGAAGATGGATGGATGGATGGATAACCTTTATAATATTTATAATTGTGTATTTATAATGTATTGTAACGTCGGGGCCATTTTAAGGGAGCCAGGGATTTCCCAGCATGCTTTGCCAGTTTGAAACGTTACTGTGTGTGTGTTAAATGTGTTACTTCTGAGTTATACTGCTGTGTCATTATAACTGCATTATAATGACCCAGCAGTGTTTAGCAGGATTAGGGCAAGATGTATCATGTGTGTGTAACCATGATTGAAACGGAGGTCTGGGAGAATGACCTCCACTCCACTCTGTAGCACAGAAGCAGGTTGGGGGTTGGGGTGTGTGTAAAATAAATCAGGTTGATCACAGCCATCTGCTCCATTGTCTTTTTGTGTGAACCCTTGCAAACGTCACACTGGTGTCAGAAGTGGGATATGGAGCGAGATGAGGATCCAGGCGGAGGTACAGCGGCCGGAGCGATTCATCGCTCAGCCGGGAACGGAGTATAGAGCAGAGACGCTGGCCCCTAGGGAGCTTCGCTGCGATGGACGGAGCAGAGCAAGCCAGCCCCGTTTCCCGCCCTTTTCAGGGCAGGACGGGCTGGCGATTCCAGAGCAATTAGGAGCGGCAATCAACCGGGAGATGACCGTCCCATCCATCCAGCAGCGGGCCAAGATTCCCCGCTACAACGGCGAGAACCTGTTGGATGACCGCCTGGCCCAGGTCGAGTTGGCTGCCGCGCTGATCATCAGAGGAAACCACCGTGCTGAGAGCGAGTGGAGGAGGAGCTACGGCAGATCACAGCAGCGCGTGCACGAAGGAAACAGCCGTGGCGACGCAAGGAAGGACGGCTTCCGCTGCACAGTGCCAGGGTACATGGCATGGTACCGCCCCGCACACAGCACACGACAAACTGGCCCCTCGCCGACGCTAAATTAGAGCGAGGTGGCATGGACGGGGAAAAAGCCGCCTCCTGCAGATGCTTCCCCCGGCAGATGACGTCACAGAGGCGCAGGAGCGACGCAGCGGAGCGAGCAGGACGAAGATGCGGCCACTTTCCAGGCGCGGCAAGGGCTGGACGCATGGACGCGGGCCAGCGGCCGCCTGGGACAACTGGCAGCGGTGGGAGTCGGCCGGAGCGGGCCTGGGACTCCAGCTGCCAGAGAAGGGACTGTGCGTGGTCCTACAGAGGCTGTCAGATGTGTCCATCCGCCCGCTGATGGCCAAACCGGAACCCTACCCCAGCCAGATGCTCTGACCGAGACTCAGATGGCCCGTGCATGCCGCCCTGGCACCGGGCTGACTCGTGTTGGATTTCTGAAAGTGGACTTTGAATTTTCTGGGGACAGAAACCAGTCCAGGGGGGGGCAGTGTAACGTCGGGGCCATTTTAAGGGAGCCAGGGATTTCCCAGCATGCTTTGCCAGTTTGAAACGTTACTGTGTGTGTTAAATGTGTTACTTCTGAGTTATACTGCTGTGTCATTATAACTGCATTATAATGACCCAGCAGTGTTTAGCAGGATTAGGGCAAGATGTATCATGTGTGTGTAACCATGATTGAAACGGAGGTCTGGGAGAATGACCTCCACTCCACTCTGTAGCACAGAAGCAGGTTGGGGGTTGGGGTGTGTGTAAAATAAATCAGGTTGATCACAGCCATCTGCTCCATTGTCTTTTTGTGTGAACCCTTGCAAACGTCACAGTATTTATAATCTTTTTTGCATTGATGTATGTGGTTATTGTTTATTCTGTTTTCATTTTTTCTTTTTCTTTTCCTTATCCTTCTTTCTTTTTACTAGTTTCTCCTTTCTAAAGCCCATCCAGGGACAAGAGTTGCAAATTAGCTAATAGCTATACACTCTTTGTGCAACACATCAGATTGATTGTCATTTGATTGTCTATGTTTATTGCACTGTCCCTGTCAAATAAACAAATGATCTAATTTAAAATCTGATTTTGCCACTAAAATAACCAACAGCGAATATCGGATCAACATTTGTGACGCACACGCACAGGCTGAATTTCCACCCTGATTGAACCAGCCTTTGAAGTAGAAATACCCCTTTATTCGCATTTCACCGGGCTCTGTGAGTAAACTGAGTAGCGTTTCTTTTCATGGTTTGCTGCTACGCTTTACCTGAAGCGTTTGCTAAGCTAACGCTATCGCTGTTGAGGGTATTGAGGTTTCTATTCTCGCGCGAAATCCCGGAGAGGCGTGCGTACATGGCGAGATGTAAACATGATGTAAACTGCTGCAGACGTTCACACGACTGCACTTCAACCCTGGCAAATGGACCATGGCTTCGACATCTAAAGGGAGAATACATTTTATATAATGCCTAAGATTCTGAAGAACATGTGCTGTGTAATTGCAAGCCTTGTCATGCTTGGTGTATCATGTAAACACATAAAATATCAGAGCGATTTTGCCGTCATTACGCACGTGTCATACAGTGCTAGTATAGCCTGCTGATATTTCTAGTCTTCTAGTTACCTCCGCCAAGGAGGTTATGTGATCATCAGCTTTGGTTTGTCTGTTTCTTTGTTAGCAAGATAACTCAAAAAGTTATGGAAGGATTTTCATGAAATTTTCACAGTTTGTCAGAAATGGGGCATCCTACAGATGATTAGATTTTGGTGGTGATCCGGATTTAAAGGATTCTTTTTTTCTTTTCTTTTTCTTTTTTAATTTAACATCGCGAGATAGGGCCATTTTCAATATTTTGATGTTAAACACTGTATGGGGCAACTGTGGCGCTTGGCGGAGGTCTGCGCTCTCCGAGTGCTTTTCTAGTATTCATAATACATCACATCTGGCCTATTCGAAGTTCTATGCAGTGTTAAGATAGTCTTTTGAATGCAAATTTAATGAATGAATAAGTAAAGATTAAAAAGAAACAGAATAATATAACAAAGGCGAAAAAATCCAACAAGGTTAAATTAAACAAGAACTCCTCTGATTATACAGTTCAGCATAAGTTATCTGAAATGGGTGATGGCTGAAGCCACAGCTTATATTGCCCACCCATATTCCATCCAAGAATTCAAAAGAAAAACTCAGAATCAAAAGATTTATTGCCATTGTTCATGTAGTACACAAACTAGGAATTTGTCTCGGTGCAATGCTGTAACATTAAACATGATAAAATAAAAGAAATAAACTATACATGCAATAAAGTGTAGAATAAGAGTGAGTAATACTGGTCAGCAGTTAAAATATATTAGCGAGCAGCAGATACTGTGGAGAACTATATAGTGCAGTCGGTAATGCAGGAAGAAAACAGTGATGATTGACATGAGTCTGGTTGAGCTGCTGTACATGGTGCACGAGAGTCAATAAGTCACTTAGTGTTCAGCAGTCTGATGGCAGAGGGGAAGAAGCTGTTCATGTGACGGGAGGTTTTAGTCTGGATGGACCGAAGTCTTCTGCCTGAGGGGAGGGGGGCAAACAGTACGTGACAAGGGTGTGAAGGATCGGCTATGATCCGGCCAGCACGCCTCCGGGTCCTGGAGATGTACAGATCCTGGAGAGATGGGAGCTTGCAGCCGATCACCTTCTCAGCAGTGCGCACGACGCGCTGCAGCCTTAGTCTGTCCCTGGCAGTGGCTCCTGCGTACCACACAGTTATGGAGGAGGTGAGGATGGACTCGATGATGGCCGTGTAGAACTGCACTAACATCTTGGTGGGTAGCTTGAGCTTCCTCAGCTGCCGCAGGAAGAACATCCTCTGCTGGGCCTTTTTGATGAGGCAGCTGATGGTCGGCTTCCACTTGAGGTCCCTGGTGATGGTAGTGCCTAGGAAGCGGAAGGAATCAGCAGTGGTGATGGGAGAGCCTGTGAGGGTGAGGGGGGGCAGAGGGGTTGTGACGTTCCTGAAGTCCACAATCATCTCCACTGTCCTCAGAGTGTTCAGCTGCAGGTTGTTGTTGTTGCACCAGGACGCCAGCTGGGCCACCTCTCTCCTGTAGGCGGACTCGTCGCCGTTGGAGATGAGCCCGATGAGGGTGGTGTCGTCCGCAAACTTGATCAGCTTGACAGACTGGTGGCTGGAGGTGCAGGAGTTGGTATAAAGGGAGAAGAGTAGGGGGGAAAGTACACAGCCCTGGGGTGATCCAGTGGTGATGCTAACAGAGTCTGAGACAGTCTTTCCCAGCCGCACATGCTGCCTCCGGTCGGTCAGGAAGTCGGTGATCCACCTGCAGAGGGAGTCAGGCACGTTGAGCAGGGACAGCTTGTCCCGGAGCAGAGCGGGGCGGATGGTGTTGAATGCGGAGCTGAAGTCCACAAACAGGATCCTGGCGTAGGTTCCCGGGGAGTCCAGGTGCTGCAGAATGGAGTGGAGGGCCAGGTTGACTGCGTCGTCTACAGACCTGTTGGCTCGGTAGGCAAACTGCAGCGGGTCCAGGAGGGGAGTGGTGATGGACTTGAGGTGGGGCAGGACCAGGCGCTCAAAGGACTTCATGACTACAGAGGTGAGCGCTACAGGTCTATAGTCGTTAAGTCCAGTGATCCGTGGCTTCTTGGGGACAGGGATGATGGTAGAGGTTTTGAAGCAGGTCGGCACGTGGCATAGCTTAAGGGAGGTGTTAAAAATGTCTGTGAAGACAGGAGTCAGCTCTTTCGCACAGTGTCTCAGGGTGGAGGGAGACACGCCGTCCAGACCGGGGGCCTTGCGCGGGTTCAGTCTGGAGAACTGTTTGAGCACGTCCTGCTCACTGATGACAAGGACAGGGGGGGGAGGGGGGCCGCCTTTGATGAAGTAGGGACCATAGAGGCTGTGGAGCTGGAGGGAGGGGGGGGAGTTGGACACAGCTGACGAGGTGTCCAAACGGGCGTAATGTTGGGACAGTCTTTGACAAAGGGCTTTGTCATCCTGACCTTTAGGAGCCTGAGGCCGATAATTGGTGATTTGCCTCAGTCCTCTCCACACAGAAGCAGAGTCGTTAGCAGTGAACTGCTGCTGGAGTCTCTCAGAATACACAGATTTAGCTCTCCTCAGCTCTCTGTTAAACCGATATTTAACCTCCCTGTAGCAGTCCCTGTCTCCACTTTTCAGCGCTGCTTCCTTCTCCTTCCTGATCTGTCTGAGCTTAGCTGTGAACCAGGGCTTATCATTAGAGTACCTCACCCTGGTGCGTGATGGAAGAATGCTGTCCTCACAAAAGTGGATATATGAGTTCACAGTGTCCGTGTACTCATCCAGATCATGCGTGGCTCCTTTAAACATGCCCCAGTCAGCTATTTCCATGCACGTTTCCAGCTTCTCCTCAGCTTCACTGGTCCATTTCTTCATAGTGCTCACAACAGGTTTAGTGAGCTTCAGTCTCTGTCTGTAAGTGGGAATGAGGTGGACCATCACGTGATCAGATAGTCCGAGCGCAGCGCGGGGAACAGCGCGATACGCGTCCTTCACTGTGGTGTAACAGTGATCCAGCGTGTTCTCTCCTCTGGTGGGGCATTTAATAAACTGTTTGTAGCGGGGGAGATCGTGGCTCAGATTGCTCTGGTTAAAGTCGCCAACCACAATAACCAGAGAGTCCGGGAAAGTCCGCTCCGTATGTTGGAAGTGATCCCCGCGCGCGCGCTGAGCTTCGCGCGCGTCCGCGTTGGGAGGGACGTACACAGCGGCGAGGATGAATGAAGCGAACTCCCGCGGGGAATAAAATGGCTTGCAGTTAATAAAAAGAAATTCCAGGGCGGGAGAACAGTGTTTGGAAATTACCGTTACATCAGAGCACCAGCTGCTGTTGATGTAGAAGCAGACTCCTCCTCCTGTGGTCTTACCGGAGAGCTCTGTGTCACGATTAGCACGAAACAGCTGAAAACCCTTGAGGAGCAGCGCGCTGTCCGGTGTATTTTCCCTGAGCCAGGTCTCAGTAAAACAGAGGGCAGCCGAGGAAGAGAGGTCCTTAAATTGCATCAGCAGTCTCAGTTCATCTACCTTGTTAGAGAGAGAGTTGGTATTCGACAGAAATATGCCAGGCAAAGCCGTGCGCGTGCCTCTCCTGCGGAGCCGAACGAGAGCGCCCGCTCGTCTTCCTCTCTTTAGCCGTCTCACTTTTCGAGCCAAGCAATGAACCAGATCGGCGGCAGGAGCTAAAAAAACTGGGATTAGGTCCGTGGGAGTGAAAGTCCTGATATTTAGAAGCTCTTCACGGGTATAAGAGCAGGCAGACACACAATTGACAAACAAAAACAAACAAAGGGCGCAGCGAAGCACCATGGCGACCACTGTGGGCGCCATCTTGCGCAGGATCACAAGAAAACAAGAGCGATTACAATTCAGAACAAAGCTAAGACAAAATGTGACCAAAAAAAACTGCGAAGTAACAACACAACACAGACTGGATATGACAATCCTTATGTGATTTTACATGTCATCTTGTAAATATGTTTGGAGTATTTCTTCCTTTAGTTTTTGTTTAAATTGTCCAAGCGTTGTACATGATTTTAATTCAGGTCCAAAATCGTTCCATAATCTGACTCCTTGCACTGAAACACAGTGTTGCTTGGTGGTAGTTCTCACTGAAGGTTTTTGAAATATACATGTTCCTCTGAAATGATATTGTTTCTCCATTATTTGGAACAACTTTTGGATATTTGCGGGCAGTGATAGATTCTTAGCTTTAAACATTATTACTGCAGTTTTAAAGTCAACCAGATCTTTCAACTTGAGAGCTTTTAATTTAAGAAAAAGTGGGTTTGTTGGTTCCCTGTAAGCTGCTTTGTTTATTATTCTAATAGCTCTCTTCTGAAGCATAAAGACTGGATATATGTTTGTTTTATATGTATTTCCCCATACTTCAGTACAATATGTCATGTATGGGAATATTAATGAATGATACAAAGTGTATAATGTGGGTTGATTCAGCAAATATTTCGCTCTGTAGTATTGCAATTGATTTAGATATTTTACCTTTAATATAATTAATATGTGACTTCTATGTCAAATGCTAATATTTGTTTGACACTGTGGCCCCTGGACCCCGGCTAGCTACTAGGCTTTTCAGGTTTGAAAGTTGAAGAAATATGAGATTGTTAGCTACATTCTAACTTGATTTAATGCTAATATTTGTTTGGCAAATATTAGCATTATTATTATTAGCATTAGCATTATTAGCATTAGCATCGGCCCCTGGACTCCGGCTAGCTACTAGGCTTTTCAGGTTTGAAAAGTTGGCAGATATGCTCCTTGCTCACCCAGTGATGGATCCACTCCAGTTCGCCTACCAGCATGGCATCGGGGTGGAGAATGCAGTGATCTTCCTCCTTCACTGTTCCCTGTGCCACCTGGAGAAACGTGGAAACGCGGTGAGGATCATGTTCTTTGACTTCTCCAGTGCTTTCAACACCATCCAACCGATGATCCTGAGGGACAAGCTGCTGTGTGCAGGGGTGGACCAGCACCTGTCATCATGGATTCTGGACTACCTCACAAACCGGCCACAGTTTGTGAGAACCTGGGATTGTGTGTCCAACATGATCATCGGCAGCACAGGACCCCTCCAGGGAACGGTTTTGGTTCTCTTCCTGTTCACCCTTTATACTGCGCACTTCTCACACAACACAACACACTGCCATCTACAGAAGTTCTCTGACGACTCTGCGGTCGTCAGTCTCATCTCCAACGGAGATGAAGCTGAGTACAGAGGACTTATCAGGACTTCATGGACTGGTGCCATCGGAACTGCCTCCAGATCAACGTGAGAAAAACTAAGGAGCTGGTGGTGGACTGCCGCAGACAAGGACAACCCCTCATGGCACCAGTAAACATCTAGGGAACAGACATTGAGATGGTGACATCCTACAAGTACGTGGGTGTTCATCTGAATAATAAACTAGACTGGTCACACAATACCAACGCACTCTACAAGAAGGGACAGCGCAGGCTTCCTGAGGACATTCTATGACATGGTGGTGGCATCAGCTATCGCTTTAGGAGTGGTCTGCTGGAGGCAGTAGTATTACAGCAGCCGATAGGAATAGACTGAACAAACTGATCAAGAAAGCTAGCTCTGTCCTTGACCCAGTGGAGGAGATAGGAGAGATAAGATAAGATAAGATAAGCCTTTATTAGTCCCACAACGGGGAAATTCCAGGATTGCAACAGCACAGGGATAGCAACACTCAGAGCAACAATCAGAAGGCAAGAAAAAAAAACAAGCAAGCAAGAGCAGCTAATATACATATGTACATATTACTATAAAATATATATATACACACACACACACACACAGACACACAGTGCAGAGCATTGTAGCTAGATGGAATAAATATGTAAATATATAAACACCCACAGTACGGAGCATTGCAGCTAGGTGGAATAAATATGCAAGTATATAAACACACACAGTGCGGAGCATTGTTGCTAGGTGGGATGAAACAGCATAACCGGATGGCAGCTAAGCTGTCATCTCTGCTGGAGTCCGAGTCCCACCCTATGCAGAACATACTGAACGCACTGAGGAGCTCATTTAGCAGTAACCTACATCATCCTAGGTGCACAACCGAGAGGTTTCGCAGGTCCTTCCTACCTACGGCTGTCAGACTTTGTCACCTAAGCAGGGCTTCTTTCAGAGATAGCGAAAAAAATGTGACGACCTAATAGTATTGAATGCAAAAGACGCAACAGACTCACAGAAATGGTCCCCTCCAGTATACAACTAGGACAATATCAGTTGCTACGGAGGGTGACAATATGTATGGGTACATATTCATACTGTGTAGGATAACTAGATGGTTACTGTTTTCCAAATAAGAGTGTAGGTAGGAATAATAGTATAGGGTGGAAAAAACTGAAAATTTTAATAAGAGTATAGGGCGTAATAATAGTATAGGCTGGAAATTTGAAATGGCTGCACGGTGGCGCAGTGGTTTAGCACTGTGGCAGCACAGTTTTACCCTCGGCCGGGGGATTGCGGGGATCATGAGATCGTGGGTTCGATCCCAGCCCCCGACCAACAGTGAGCTGTGTGGAGTTTGCATGTTCTCCCCGTGTTGCGCGGGTTTACTCCGGTTTCCTCCCGCATACCAAAAACATGTAGGTTTAGGGCGCTCGCGCACGCAGCGACCAGCAGCCGGTGGCTTGTCACCAGACTGCAAACCAAGTCTACCTACGGGTACAAATAAGTAACAAAAAAAAAAAAAAAAGTTAAAATTTCAATAAAAGTATAGGTGTGCAATAATAGTATAGGGATGCACAATACATACAAAGTTAAATAATGTTCATAATTATGCCTGAGATATTGAAATATCTACAAAATTAAAAGCAACCACCTTCTGAATTGGTTTTATTTCTTTTGAAAATATTGTATGAACAATTTATCAGAGGAACATTAATAGCAATTTAAAATTTACCAAATCTAATGGTCAAGTTTAAACATTTGAAAAAAAAAATACAACAAATGTACCAGTATATTCATAATATTGCAAATCAGCTTACTAATACTTGCTACCTGCCAAAAATATGAGGATTTAGTTTACAAATATATTTACTTTATAATTAAACAATATAGCATATAATGATTTTATTGTTGATTAATAGGGTAGTAGGGTTCACATACAGACATATTATTAAACTTCTTTGTTTCCTTATTGTACTTCTAGTTCAGATACATGTATGTTACCAGTAAATGTTACCAGTGAATGTATCAGTAATGGGAGATGAAGATACATCTTTGCACTAATGCAGTATGCAGTACAAGCATCGTGGGGTGGTGCCTTGCAAAGCCCACCTACACAAACACATCCACAGATGTTCAAGTTGTTTTGGTTCAAATCTAAGCTAAACATTAACATGAACCTACCTTTAAACAGTTCAATTTGCTTTCCCAACTCCTCTTTCTGTTTCATAGAGTATTTCTTCAACTTTAAATCAAAAGCGTCAGACACCGGGTCAGACACTTCAGAAGCCATCGTCTGCTGCTCCGCGCATGGCCCCGGGCACAGGGCATGACGACATGTAGACTGTTTTGTAAACAACCGGCACGTGTATCCCGAACACAGCCGAGATAATACGGAAATAAAGGAAGTTTGGTTTTTTTCCCAAAACTTTATTGAGAACAAGGTAAGGAAGTGCCTCCGACAGCTTTTTCAGCCAATTACGAGGAGTGATTTAGTGGCTGCGGGCCTGCTGCTTAGTACACACTAGGGATGGGCATTCGGTGAAATTTTCTTCACCGATCGTCGGGAGAATTAATGATTAATAATCGGTTAATCATTAACATTTTTAGGTACGTAACAAGGCAGGTAGACTACATTAGAACATCAGGTGCACGGAGAGCCGCACAACTCAAATCCACCTCTCTCTCTCAAATCTCTCTCTCTCTGTTCGCTGTTCTCATGTTGGCTCGCTCGGGAATCTCGCAAGCTGATTGGCCGAGACGTTTCACCCCGCAAGCTGATTGGCCGAGACATTTTACCCAGCTTCTGTGCCGCTCGCCACCCAACAAACGAAGACCGCATTCATTGCTCTATCACTCGTGTTACTTAGTCTAGCTGCGCGGAACTTTTTGCTGTTCTCTTGTGCCATTCTGTGCGAAATAGTCTTCCCGTTGAGCCACTACGCCGCCTCCTGCTGCTTCTCTCGACGATTCTGCGCCTCTAGCACCTGAGGAGCAGTAAAGCTCTCATTAACCTGTGCAGTAAATCATTTTCATCTTGAGTTACGTATCTTGTTATAAGAATAAAAGAGTTCTAAAAACATATTTATGTACACTTTATTTACATCTACGTATGTATGTACACTTACACACACACACACACACACGTGTGTGTGTGTGTGTGTGTGTCTTCAACCGAATCTTCATGACCTTCTCAATAAAGTTTCTGAAAAAAAAAAAGAATCTTCACGACCACCATTACTCAGCGCGCAACCACTGTTGGCGGTTTCTTCGCGTAATAAGGGTGTTCCATGGACCCTGTCGATGAGGTATATTTGTATGCTGCATTGCAGTGATTGCAGTACACCTGGTCATTTTTTAAACTGAAATGGTCCCACGCAACACTTCGCCGTAACCGCTTCATGATTTGGCGATTGCCCTACAGAAGCTCGCATGTATCAACTGAGGCACGCCAGGGTATGGCGATGGTGTAATGTTGCCCCCTGGTGCCCAAATTTTGCCATTGCATTGTTTGAGGACGGCCGTGCACTAGGCCTAATAACCTCGGATTGTTTAAAAAAAAAAAACGGTTTGTCGACGAAAATGAACTTCCTCGGTGAAATTCTTAATGATCAATTATCGGTTAATCGGTAAATTATGCCCATCCCTAGTACACACACACTTGAAAAAATATATACATACGAGTGCCACACTTCAATCGGTAAAGCCTTGAATAAATCTCGAAAAAATTTCCATGTCAAAGCTGGCATGGACCCCGAAAATGCACATGCTTTGTGCAACGCAACCTTCTGGTTTGGACAGCCGCGCTGGTGTCCTGATGGCAACGAACGCAGCACCTGACGGTGATTCTCCGACAACAAGCGAACGCAGCAGCCTGACTGATCTGCCCTCCCTTCTGCTACAGGGAGACTTACGACGCAGAGTTTCCAGGCGAAACTCTCCGGAGAACATCGTTCAGGTCCACGCGTTCTGTTTAGCTAAGCGTATAGACCCAAATTAAGCCGTATAGGGTGATATAGGGCATATCCCAATAAGCGTATAGACCCAAATAAGACCGTATAGGGCTGCATTTTGGGGCGAAATAAATACCCGTACATGTACGGTTATTTGGAATGCAACAGTATGCTGTTTATTCCATCTAGCTACAATGCTCCGCACAGTGTATATATATCTATATATTTATGTGTACATATGTATATGGGTGTTTTTATTTATTAGGGGTCCAATGTGTGACATTGGTGGCAAAATTTAAAATTGATCAAATCTGCACATGAAATTGACTAATCACTATCCAATTGTGTCAGGTTTATGAAACTATTAACTATTTTCGTAACGGCATTGGCGTTCAGGAACTCTTGAGGATGAGTGCTCACTTCAACTACTTGTAAATGGAGACGTAAACGGGACACTCGGGCTTTTGTTTCCCCGTGTGCCAATGCACTTTGCAATGGCACACGTTTTACACGAAACAACACTTCCAGTATTTTTCACGCATCAAAACTCATCAACAGCTACATTTTCATGACATATTAAGATGTGATAACGTGTATACATACCTTCAAATTCTCCCTGTTTGTTGGATAAGACGTAAAATCACAAAAGGCGTAAATGCGGGACACGGAAGTTTGGACCTTCGATAACTTCAATATAAAGTGACCACGGTTAATCCTCTCCACATGGGTTGAGCACATCCGGGGTAGAGAAAATAAAAGTGCTTTCCCAGGGCGCTCACCTCGCCAGACGGGGCCGCGCGCGGCCGACCAAGACCGAAGACGTAAATTTTTTAAAGGACACCATATTCGATGTGTCATAAATGTTTGAGATTTTATTGAAATATTCTACATCTGAGCTTCACAAAGACTGATCTCCTTTTTACGTGTATGGTTTGGGATTTGAAAGGTGCAAAGTGAAAAGCATCAGCACTTCCTGTTTTCTGGTTACTTTACCAAATAACTTGCATGTTGCTGCGTAAATTCGGGGACATGGAAATTTACGTTGTACGAGTAAATTTTCAGGGGTCGCCGTACTAAAACCATAGATCTGATCACATTGGGGAATGTTTTATTTTGAATTTGCATTACAACTCTGTTATCTCTTGCATAAATGAGTAGAAAGAGTTACTCAGAGATCACGTTACAGTACTTTGATATTGATGCGATTTTCATGTCACACAAAAACTGGGAAAAATGAGGCGACATGACCAATAGTTTCGATTCTAACGGCAAAATCAATGATTTTTTTTTAAAATTGCAATGCAAGTCTGAAACTCTTTTATGTTCCCTTGCATATTATAAAAACGAAACCGACATCTGCAAATTACAGAAAAAGAGAGAGCGCTTGAAAGTCGGATACCCCTGATATAGTGCACTGGACCCCCCCCCCAAAAAACCCCACCCATATTCACTGCTCTTATTTTTTTTATCCTCTAAATTACAGTGATCCCTCGCTACTTCGCGCTTCACCTTTCGCGCCCTCAGTGCATCGCGGATTTTTCAAAAATATTCATCAAAAATTCAAAATTGAGAAATAATGGGCGGGCGCCAGCAGAAGGCAGGGAGACTACATTAGACCATCAGGTATCAACACGGAGAGCCGCACAACTCAAAAAATCCACCTCTCTGTTCGCTGTTTTCGTGTTGGTTCGGCTCGGAAATCTCGCAAGCTGATTGGCCGAGACGTTTCACCCCGCAAGCTGATTGGCCGAGACGTTTCACCCACCTCCTCTCCCTGCCGAGCGCCCGTGAAGGGAAGGAAGACCGCATTCATTGCTCTTTATCGCTCGTGTTACTTTTATTCTCGCCGTGTGGAACTTTTTGCTGTTCTCTTGTGCCATTTTGTGTGAAATAGTCTTCCCGTCGAGCCACTACGCCGCCTCCTGCAGCTTCTCCAGCTCTATCGGAAGCTGCCCTCGATGATCCTGCGCCTCTAGCACCTGACGATGAGGCGTCACCTGAGGAGCAGTAAAGCTCTCATTAACCTGTGCAGTAAATCATCTTCATCTTGAGTTACGTATCTTGTTATAAGAATAAAAGAGTTCTAAAAACATATTTATGTACACTTTATTTACATCTAGGTATGTATGTACACTTACACATACACACACACACACACACACGTATCATATGAGAGAGAGAGAGTGAGAGAATGAATGTACGTATTGTAACGTCGGGGCCATTTTAAGGGGGCCAGGGATTTCCCAGCATGCTTTGCCAGTTTGAAACGTTACTGTGTGTGTTAAATGTGTTATTTCTGGGTTATACTGCTGTGTCATTATAACTGCATTATAATGACCCAGCAGTGTTTAGCAGGATTAGGGCAAGATGTATCATGTGTGTGTAACCATGATTCAAACAGGGGTCTGGGGGAATGACCCCCGCTTCCGTCTGTGCTGAGAAGCAAGTTGGGGTCGGGGGTGTGTAAATAAAGCCTATTCATCACAACCATCTTGCTCCATTGTCTTTGTGTGAACCCTTGCAAATGTCACACTGGTGTCAGAAGTGGGATGGAGCGAGATGCGAATCCAGGCGGACGTCATGCGGCCGGAGCGGTTCATCGCTCGGCTGGGGACGGAGCGTAGAGCTGAAGCGCCGGCCCCCGGAGAGATTCGCCGCGATGGACGGAGCAGCGGACCCCACGGGCCGAGGAGAGCAAACCAGCCCCGTTTCCCGCCCTTTTCAGGGCAGGAGGGGCTGGCGATTCCAGGGCGATCAGGAGCGGTGATCGACCGGCACGTGACCGTCCCATTCATCCGGCAGCGGGCCAAGATTCCCTGCTACAACGGCGAGAACCTGTTTGATGACCACCTGTCCCAGGTCGAGCTGGCCGCCGCGCTGAAAGCGAGTGGGAGGAGGAGCCACGGCAGCGCGTGCACGAGGGAGACTACAGGGGCAGAAGCAGAGCGGGTGGAGCCGCTGATGAATCACAGCATTGAAGCGTCAACGCCGAGACCAAGAACCTTCCAGGCCACGGCTGACAGCAAGGGGGAGGAGGAGGAGTTACCGCAGACCACGGCAGTGTGTCCACGGAGGAGACGGCCGCGGCGCGAGGAAGGGTACATGGTATGGTACCGCCCCGCACACAGCGCATGACAAACTGGCCCCTCGCCGACGCTAAATTAGAGCGAGGTGGCGTGGACGGGGAAAAAGCCGCCTCCTGCAGATGCTTCCCCCGGCAGATGAGGTCAGAGTCGCAGGAGCGACGCAGCGGAGCGAACAGGACGAAGATGCGGCCACTTTCCAGGCGCGGCAAAGGCTGGACGCATGGATGCGGGCCAGCGGCCGCCTGGGAGAACTGGCAGCGGTGGGAGTCGGCCGGAGCGGGCCTGGGACTCCCGCTGCCAGGGAAGGGACTGTGTGTGGTCCTACAGAGGCTGTCAGATGTGTCCATCCGCCCGCTGATGGCCAAACCGGAACCCTACCCCAACCAGATGCTCTGACCGAGACTCAGATGGCCCGTGCATGCCGCCCTGGCACCGGGCTGACTCGTGTTGGATTTCTGAAAGTGGACTTTGAATTTTCTGGGGACAGAAACCAGTCCAGGGGGGGGCAGTGTAACGTCGGGGCCATTTTAAGGGAGCCAGGGATTTCCCAGCATGCTTTGCCAGTTTGAAACGTTACTGTGTGTGTTAAATGTGTTACTTCTGAGTTATACTGCTGTGTCATTATAACTGCATTATAATGACCCAGCAGTGTTTAGCAGGATTAGGGCAAGATGTATCATGTGTGTGTAACCATGATGTAAACAGAGGTCTGTGGGAATGACCTCCACTGCTCTGGGTACTAAGTTGCAGGTTGGGGGTCGGGGTGTGTGAAAATAAATCTGGTTGATCAGAGCCATCTGCTCCATTGTCTTTGTGTGAACCCTTGCAAACGTCACAGTATTATTTATGGATGATGTCATTAGGGGTGACGCTACTTCGCGGTTTTTCACTTTTTGCGGTCGGTTCTGGAACCCATTAACCGCGATAAGTGATGGATCACTGTACTGCTCTGAGTGTTGCAATCCTGGAATTTCCCCATTGTGGGACTCATAAAGGCTTGTCTTATCTTATTTTTTTATTTTTTTTTTTTGCTATTCCCCTCTGGCTCAGGAATTATTTAACTTATTGATGTTTATTTTTTATTTATATATATTATTTGGATGAAAAAAATGAAATTTGAGAATCAAGTCTCAAATGCACATTACACAACTATTGTATTTTATAACACTGCTAAATATTGAGGGAAAATGGTATATGTAAAAAAAGAGAGAGGTGTAGAACGGCGATGTAGAGCTGCACGGTGGCGCAGTGGTTAGCACTGCGGCAGCACAGTTTACCCTTGGCCGGGGGATTGTGGGGATCGTGGGATCGTGGGTTCGATCCCAGCCCCCGACCAACAGTGATCTGTGTGGAGTTTGCATGTTCTCCCCGTGTTGCGTGGGTTTACTCCGGGATTTCTCCGGTTTCCTCCCACATGCCAAAAACATGCATGTTAGGTTAATTGGCTGTTCTAAATTGTCCCTAGATATCCGTTTCCTATAGTCCCTTAGAATAGAGGGTTAGTATTAATGAAAGCGCTTTGAGTGGTCTTTGTGACTAGAAAAGCGCTGTATAAGTGCAGGTTAGTTAGTTAGTTAGTTAGAAGAGCTTGAAATGATGAGGCGATTTGATATATAAACCAAAGTTTAATAATCAGCTCTCCTAACAAGTCTCATCTAGTGCAGAGTGGCAGAAGGAAAAAAGAGGCAGAATGTCTCCGGCTCACTGGCTTTATACTTGCACATAACAAAAGACATGCATAACAAAGGCTGACATCCCTCATTATCTTAATCCCCCCATTGTCTTGGTATTTCCTGTCCTCGCCTTAAGGGGTGAGGGTGGCTCCTCCGGTCTCCCCCGCAGTGTCTGGGAACGTCTTTGTTCTTCACTCGGCGGTTGAGAGCCTTTGTCCTTTCAGAGGTGTGAAGTTGCTTTACATATGTAATTACTAAACATTTCCACATGCTTCAACATATGTAGGTTATGGAATATATGATTAATATAGACCACAGAGGGTCCTTTTTGTATGATGATCTAAACTGTACATTTTACAGAAAATGTATATTGTGATATACTGTATAATTGTGTTCAAAATAATAGCAGTGTTTTGAAAAATGTTAATAAACGTCAAAATTCTTCAAATAAATTGTATTTTAATGGACACAAATGCATTGGGGACACTCCCAATTCTATCTCAAAGCAAGAAAATTGGAAAAAGTAATTGAATTTGATAATATTTTACAGAAAGTCAAGAAATATAATGTTCAAAAAATAGCAGTGTTGACATCTATCTTTAGTGTGTTTGAGGTCATTGTCTTGTTGAAACACCCATTTCAAAGGCATTTCCTCTTCAGCATACGGCAACATGACTTCTTCCAGTATTCTGATGTACTCAAACTGATCCATGATCCCTGGTATGCAATAAATAGGACCAACACCATAGTACGAGAAACATCCCCATATCATGATGCTTGCACCACCATGCTTCACCGTCTTCACTGTGTACTGTGGCTTGAATTCAGTGTTTGCAGGACGTCTGACAAACTGTCTGTGGCCCTTAGACCCAAAAAGAACAATCTTACTCTCATCAGTCCACAAAATATTACGCCCTTTCTTTTTTGGCCAGTCAATGTGTTTTTTGGCAAATTGTAACCGCTTCAGCACGTCTTTTTATTAACGATGGGACTTTGCGGGGGCTTCTTGCTGGTAGCTTGGCTTCACATAGACGTCGTCTGATTGTTACAGTACTCACAGGAACCTTAGATCTTCTTTGATCCTCCTGGAGCTGATCATTGGCTGAGCCTTTGCCAGTTTGGTTATTCTCCGATCCAGTCGAATAGTCGTTTTTCTTTTTCTTCCTCGCCTTTCTGGTTCTGGCTGCCATTATAAAGCGTTTGATATCATTTTAGCTGAACAGCCTATCATTTTCTGCACTTCTTTATAGGTTTTCCCTGCGGCGGCATGAAATAAGGCAGCGTTGGTGTAGAGTTTTAAACAGGTTTATTAAATCATACCGCTGTCATTGGAACACCACCCAGCCCTCGTGCTGCGGGCTGTGTGGCGTCCCTCAGGCTCTCACACAGAGAGACACAGAGTGTGTGTCAGCAGCAGTTGCAGGAATCAGATTGAGAGTGGGGAATGAGAGAAAGAATTACAGAATATGTGTGGTATTTATACCCAGCTACAACAATACATGAAAGAGCATCCACAGCAGTTGGCATGGCATCTGCACATGAGAGGAACAGACAGGATTTTTTTTTTTTTGTTACTTGTTTGTACCCGTAGGTAGATTTGGTTTGCAGTCTGGTGACAAGCCACCGGCTGCTGGTCGCTGTGTGCGCGAGCGCCCTAAACCTACATGTTTTTGGTATGTGGGAGGAAACCGGAGAAATCCCGGAGTAAACCCACGCAACACGGGGAGAACATGCAAACTCCACACAGCTCACTGTTGGTCGGGGGCTGGGGTCGAACCCATGATCTCATGATCCCCGCGATCCCCTGGCCGAGGGTAAAACTGTGCTGCCACAGTGCTAAACCACTGCGCCACCGTGCAGCACAGGATGCATGAACACAATGGGTGAAAGGCACACCAACACCACAGCAGT
>JAJAQF010000311.1:0-17714 GCA_020510985.1 Pholidichthys leucotaenia
TTTGAGTCCATGGGGGCGTAGTGTGTTTCTGATGTAGCCTTTGTTACTTTGGTCCCAGCTCTCTGCAGGTCATTCACTAGGTCCCCCCATGTGGTTCTGGGATTTTTGCTCACCGTTCTCGTGATAATTTTGACCCCACGGGGTGAGATCTTGCGTGGAGCCACAGATCGAGGGAGATTATCAGTGGTCTTGCATGTCTTTCATTTTCTAATAACTGCTCCCACAGTTGATTTCTTCACACCAAGCTGCTTACCTATTGCAGATTCAGTCTTCCCAGCCTGGTGCAGGTCTACAATTTTGCTTCTGGTGTCTTTTGTCAGCTCTTTGGTCTTGGCCATAGTGGAGTTTGGAATCTGACTGTTTGAGGTTGTGGACAGGTGTCTTTTATACTGATAATGAGTTCAAACAGGTGCCATTAATACAGGTAACGAGTGGAGGACAGAGGAGCCTCTTAAAGAAGAAGTTACAGGTCTTTGAGAGCCAGAAATCTTGCTTGTTTGTAGGTGACCAAATACTTATTTTACTGAGGAATTTACCAATTAATTCATTAAAAATCCTTCAGTGTGATTTTCTGGATTTTTTTTTTCTCATTTTGTCTCTCATAGTTGAGGTATACCTATGATGAAAATTGGAGACCTCTCTCATCTTTTAAGTGGGAGAACTTGCACAATTGGTGGCTGACTAAATACTTTTTTGCCCCACTGTATGTGATTTCTTAGTTTTTTATTTTTAATAAATTTGAAAAAAATCTCAGAACTTTTCACATTGTCATTATGGGGTATTGTGTGTAGAATTTTGAGGAAAAAATTGATTTAATCCATTCTGGAATAAGGCTGTAACACAACAAAATGTGGAAAAAGTGAAGCACTGTAAAGACTTTCCGGATGCCCTGTAATATGGCGGAATACCCTGTGTAGTCCACTTTGGAGAACACTCTTGGATGATTGGAACGCAACTTTAGAATTCTGAACTTTCTTCAACTTTAAGCTATCCATCCATCCATCCATCCATCCATCCATCCATCTTCTACCACTTTTCCGGAGGTCCGGGTCGCGGAGGCAGCAGTTCAAGCAGAGAAGCCCAGACTTCCTTCTCCCCAGCCACCTGCTCCAGCTCTTCAGAGAGGATACCAAGACGTTCCCAGACCATCTGGGATACACAGTGTCTCCACCGAGTCCTGGGTCTGCCCCGGGGTCTCCTCCCAGTGGGACGTGCCCAAAACACCTCAAGTGGGAGGCGTCCAGGAGGCATTTAATCAGATGCCCATACCACCTCAACTGACTCCTTTCAATGTGGAGGAGCAGCGGTTCTACTCTGAGCCTCTCCCGGATGACTGAGCTCCTCACCCTATCTCTGAGGGTGAGTCCAGCAATCCTACGGAGAAAGCTCATTTCAGCCGCTTGTATCTGCGATCTCATTCTTTCGGTCATTACCCAAAGCTCGTGACCATAGGTGAGAGTAGGAACGTAGATTGACTGGTAAATCGACAGCTTTGCCTTAGAACTAAGCTCCCTCCTCACCACAACAGACCGGTACAACGTCCGCATCACTGCAGATGCTGCTCCAATCTGTCTGTCAATCTCTTGCTCCATTTTCCCCTCACTCGTGAATAAGACCCCAAGATACTTAAACTCCTCCACTTGGGGCAGGAGCCTGTCCCCAACCCAGTGAGGACAATCTGTAGAGAATGCGTTCAGAGATGAGACTGAGTTTATTTCTCAGGTTCAGTTTTATTAAAGGAACACATGCTCTATCAAATCTCCAAGCAAGAAGAGACTGAGCAATCACATAACACACTTTTATACCCTGCAGAAGCCACACAACCGAAGTCACATGTGCTTAAGCAAACATACAATCCCGTGGTACATAATCCCAGTCACAATGCACTCTTTGAAGTTCCTCTTATTGTCTCTTATCCCTCGATGTTCCGGGACACTTCCTGGGGCATGGACTCTGGGACAAAGGCCCAAGTTCACACCTCCTAGTCATCTCCTGTAGACCTCTGCAGGCACAGACCTCTTTTGTCCTCTGAGACGTGAAGCCCCCAATACACATACAGTCATACAGATGTGGGGAATATGAACTCAATATATGCGCCACATAACCCCCCCCCCCCAAAAAAACGTCTATTCAGGGACAAAGCATAAACAGAGATGCACAGCAGAAAATATCACAACATATCACAAACCCATCCCCAATTGCTTGGGCTTTAACCTCCTGCCATATCTGCTGTAAGCCGGCTTTGCTCCTTCTGCAGCGGCTCCTTGCACCTGTGAATCAGAATCATTAGCGCATCCCTGTGGTGGCTTGGAACAATGTCTTCCCGGCGGCCTGCCACGGCAGGGAGCCCTGGCCAACTGCACGTTTTCATCAGCCAGAACAAAGGCAGGTTTGAGTCTGTTGATGCAAACCAACTCTTCTGTCACCCAAATCCAGCAAAAAATGTTTTTCACCTGTCTCCAATACTCTGAAAGGCCCGTCATACGGCAGCCGCAAGCCTGGTCTTTGAGCGTCATGTCTAACAAAAACAAACTCCGCATTTTTCAAAGCCTTTGGCACAAAAACCCGTGGAAAACTGTGATGCACTAGGCCAGGAAGGGTGTTCGATCCTGCGCCGCTCTGCAACAGCTGAGCGGGGGGGCAATTTGGTGCGGGGTTATCGAGAAGGAATTCCCCCGGCAAACAGAGGGGTTGAGCAAAAACTAATTCAGCCGGAGAGGCTTGCAAATCCTCTTTAGGTGCCGAACGCAACCCTAATAAAACCCATGGAAGTTTATCCACCCAATTTGTATCCGTAAGAGATGCTCTGAGGGCTGCTTTCAATGACCTATGAAAGCGTTCACACAAACCGTTAGCCTGGGGGTTATACGCAGTGGTACGATGAATTTTCACCCCCAGGCTATGGGCCATGGATGACCAGAGTTCAGAAACAAATTGGGGGCCCGACAGGACTCCAAAACGCGCAACCCAAGCCGTTAAAAACGCACGTGCAACGTCTGCTGCCGTAGTTGACGCCAGCGGGACCACTTCTGGCCAGCGCGTGGTGCGATCTACCATCGTTAAAAGGTGTGTGCACCCCTGCGACAACGGAAGGGGGCCCACCAAGTCGACATGCACATGATCAAAACGCTTAGCCGGGATGTGAAAAGGCTCCAAAGGGGCTCTAGTGTGCTTGTGTATTTTGGCCCGTTGACACGCTACGCAGGCTGCTGCCCATTCTTTGACCTGTTTACGCAACCCTGGCCAAACAAATTTCTCCCCCACCATTTTAATTGATGCTCGCACCCCCGGGTGTGCCAGAGAATGGATTGAGTCAAAAAAGCGGCAGCACCATGCAGCTGGAACCACAGGGCGAGGGCGGCCCGTGGAGACATCGCAGATTAGAGGGGGCATACCTATCTGCTGCACCCTGTGCTCCAGCCTTAACCCTGTTGGTCCAGACTGGAGCACGCGCACATCCGCGTCGCTAACCTGCTCCGCGGCCATGGCTGCATAATCTAAACCCACGCGGACTGGGGCTGCGAGCGCTTCCGCGCCACAAACCTGGCCCGCGGCCACGGCCACCGAGTCTACCCCCACGGGGCCTGGCGCTGCTACCGCACGTGAAAGACAATCTGCCACTACATTATGTTTGCCCGCGACATGCTGGATATCGGTGGTGAACTCCGATATCGCGGCCAGCTGTCTTTGTTGTCGGCCAGACCAAGGTTCTGAAATCTTGGCCATCGCAAACGTTAGCGGCTTATGGTCCACAAACGCGGTGAAACGGCGCCCCTCCAGCCAGAACTGGAAATGGCAGATGGCCAAATGCAGGGCCAACAGCTCCCTGTCGAACGCGCTGTATTTCCGCTCGTTATCGAGCAAGGTTTTACTGAAAAACGTGAGAGGTTGCCAGCTCCCTGCCATAAACTGTTCAACGACCGCTCCCACCGCTAAATTGGAAGCGTCCGTGGTCAGTGCCATACGAGCCGTTGGCACCAGGTGTGCCAACAAAACAGCGTTCGCCAGGGCTGATTTGACCTGGGAGAATGCGCGCTCCCGCTCCGGGGACCACTCGATCTTATTTGCAGGTTTTTGTTTTTTAAGTGCCGCATACAATGGTTGCATGAGCTGCGCTGCGCTTGGGAGAAAACGATTATAAAAATTAACCATTCCCAAAAATTCCTGCAGTGCTTTGACCGTCTGAGGTCGTGGAAAATCTGTTATTGCGCGTACTTTATCGGGCAGAGGGACCACTCCTTCTGGCGAAACGCGGTGCCCCAAAAAATCTATTTGTGTCACCCCAAACTGGCACTTCGCTGGGTTAATTATTAACCCATGCTCCGCCAGCCTCTGAAAAACCGCTGTGAGGTGGCTTTCGTGTTCGTCCTCGGATGTGCTGGCTACCAAAATATCATCCAAATAGACGAACACGAAAGGAAGACCGAGTAAAACTGCATCCATCATGCGCTGGAAGGTCTGTGCAGTGCCCTTGAGTCCAAAAGGCATGCGCAAAAACTCAAAAAGCCCAAAAGGAGTTATTACCGCTGTTTTGGGTATGTCCTGAGCGCGGACTGGGACTTGGTGGTAACCGCGCACCAAATCTATTTTAGAAAAAATGCGCGCCCCCGCTAAATGTGCCGAAAAGTCCTGCGGAATCGGGTAGCGGTCGTGTGCTGAAGCGTTATTCAACCTGCGGAAATCACCGCAAGGCCGCCACGAGCCATCAGCCTTGGGGACCATATGCAGTGGCGAAACCCAGGGGCTGTTAGAGCATCTAATGATGCCCAGTTTTTCCAGGTTGGCGAATTCCTTGCGCGCTATGGCCAGTTTAGCTGGGTCCAAGCGCCGAGCTTTTGCAACAACGGGGGGGCCGGAGGTGGTTATAAAATGTTCCACCCCATGTTTAGCCACTGACGCCGAAAACGTTGGGACTGTGAGTGCTGGAAACTGAGTGAGCAGTGTTTGGAACTTACCACCCGCAGCTGTGATGTTGGGTTGTGCAGTAGGCGGGACCACCCGGGCTGTACAGGAAATGCTGTGGAAGGACAGTGCATTAACCATACGTCTATTAGCAAGATCAACCAATAAACCATTTGAGCACAAAAAATCAGCACCTAACATATTATTACTGACTGCAGCCACGACGAAAGTCCACTCAAATGTCCGACCGTGAAAAGACAGGGTGAGGGTCTTCTCCCCGAAGGTCTTGATCGTGGAGCCGTTTGCCGCTAACACCAGGGGTCCGCTGGAAGGTGCCAGCCGGTCAGCGTAGGAAGGTGTGATGAAGCTCAGCTGGGAGCCCGTGTCCACTAGGAACTGCCTCCCTGATTTCACGCCTGTGATGAAGAGCAGCTTATTCTTTGCGCCGAGAGCAGCAGCTGCTACCGACTCTCGGTCCGGGCGTTTCCCGAGCGTTTGAACTGGCACGGTGGAATGCACTTGTGTGCCTTCTCGGCGAAACGTCGATGATAAAAGCAGAAAGCGCCGTCCGCTCCGCGTCTCCTGGTCTCCGCCGCTGCTGACGTCAGCGAATCTGGTGCTGCAGCCTCTGGCCTCCTGCCGTCTCCCGGTGTTGTGCTCAGCTCCGCTGCCGCCGTCGTGGCCATGTGTCGTCTATGGGCATCGACGAGTCGCTGTGCCTCCTGGCTCAGCTTGTGGTACTCTCGGTTGGTCAGCAGCTATGAGCTGGCCAGGGTGACTCTTACCGCTGACGGTAGTGTCCTGAGGAAAAGATGGGCGAAGATAAAGCTGTCGTCATCCTCGCCTCTCAGACTCAGCATCCTCGCCATGAGGTCCGCAGGTCTGTCTGCCTCGCCTTCAGTCAACACCAGGAGCTTCTCTGCTCTCTCTCCCAGCGAGGGGGTGAAGACACGGATGAGGGCGGCTTTCAATGCACCGTACTTGTCGTCTTCTGGTGGGTGGTTAGTCAGACTCTCCACCCGCTGCGCTGTGAGGCTGTCCAGTTTAGCGACCACATGGTAGAATTTCGTTGCGTCCGCTGAAATTCCCCAAAGATGGAACTGCGCCTCAACAGTGGTAAACCAGGAGCGTGGGCTATGCTGCCAGAAATCGGGCAGCTGAACTGCGGTAGCTGCGTTAGCCCGGTTGGCTCCTGATGAGTCCGGTGCGTGAAGGTCGTCACCGGCCATAATTTGTCGTCGGGTCACCAGTGTAGAGAATGCGTTCAAAGATGAGACTGAGTTTATTTCTCAGGTTCAGTTTTATTAAAGGAACACATGCTCTATCAAATCTCCAAGCAAGAAGAGACTGAGCAATCACATACCACACTCTTATACCCTGCAGAAGCCACACAACCGAAGTCACATGTGCTTAAGCAAACATACAATCCCGTGGTACATAATACCAGGCACAATGCACTCTTTGAAGTTCCTCTTATTGTCTCTTATCCCTCGATGTTCTGGGACACTTCCTGGGGCATGGACTCCGGGACAAAGGCCCAAGTTCACACCTCCTAGTCATCTCCTGTAGACCTCTGCAGGCCCAGACCTCTTTTGTCCTCTGAGACGTGAAGCCCCCAATACACATACAGTCATACAGATGTGGGGAATATGAACTCAATATATGCGCCACAAATCCACCTTATTTCAGCTGAGGACCATGGACTTGGACTTGGAGGTGCTGATTCTCATCCCAGCCGCTTCACACTCAGCGGCAAAGTGTCTCAGCAAGAAGTGCAGGTCATTGCTGGATGAAGTCAACAGGACTTTAAGCTATTTCTACTTTAATGCTAACATTTTTCAAGATTAGGCTATTTTACCATTAAAGATTCAGGATTTCTTTTTTGTCATTTACTATGCATGCTTGCACATAAAAAACAAAATTACCTTCTCTAAACATAATTCAATTCAATTCAACTTTATTTATATAGCGCCATTTCACAACAACAGTCATCTCATAGCACTATCAACTGTAGGGGGGAACCCCCACAGTTGCAGAAAGACCCCAGCAATCAGGCGATCCCCTGTGAGCAAGCACTTGGCGACGGTGGAGAGGAAAAACTCCCTTTTAACAGGAAGAAACCTCCAGCAGAACCAGGCTCAGGGAGGGGCAGTCATCTGCTGCGACTGGCTGGGGGGTGAGGGGATAGAGAAGAAGAAAAGAACAGACATGTAGAGAGCAAACAGCACGATGGGGACTCAATCTATGGGAGAGAACAAACAAATGTTAATGACCAGCAAAAAAAAAATATTTCATAGAGAGTGAGGAAAGGAGTGAGGCCCAGTGCATTACTGGAGGTCCCCCGGCTGACTAAACCTATTGGCAGCATAACTAAGGGAGGGTTCAGAAACACATGATCCCTCCCTAATTGTAGGCTATATCAAAAAGGTAGGTTTTAGCCCTATTCTTAAAAACAGAGATCGAGTCTGACTCCTGAATCCAGATTGGCAGCTGATTCCACAGGAGAGGAGCTTGATAACTGAAGGCTCTGCCTCCCATTGTACTTTTGGAGATTCTAGGTATTACAAGTAATCCTGCATTTTGGGAGCGTAGTGCTCTGTTAGGATAATACGGTAGTATCAGATCTTTTAAATAAAAAGGAGCCTGATTGTTTAGAGCTTTGTAAGTAAGAAGAAGGATTTTAAACTTAATTCTAAACTCTATGGGAAGCCAATGAAGGGAGGCCAGAACCGGAGAGATATGATCTCTCTTTCTAGTACCTGTTAAAACTCTTGCTGCAGCATTTTGGATCAGCTGAAGACTTTTTAAAGATGTTTTAGGACAGCCTGATAATAAAGAATTACAATAATCTAATCTCGAGCTAACAAAAGCGTGGATCAGCTTCTCAGCATCACTCTGAGACAAGATGCTCCTAATCTTGGCAATATTACGCAAATGATAGAAGGCAGTCTTAGAAACAAATTTAATATGTGAATTGAAGGACAAATCCTGATCAAAAATAACTCCAAGGTTCCTCACAGAGCTATTAAGAGAAAGAGTAACTGCATCCAAACTGAAAGTTTGATTTGGAAAGGAATTTCTAAGGTTTTTTGGACCAACAAGAATGACTTCAGTCTTATCTGAATTTAATAGCAGGAAATTACAAGTCATCCAAGCTTTGATTTCCTTAAGACAGGCTTCTAACTTGGCTAATTGATTACTATCATCTGGCTTCATTGACAGGTATAATTGTGTGTCATCTGCATAACAATGAAAATGTATACAGTGCTTTCTAATAATGTTGCCTAACGGAAGCATATATAAACTAAAAAGAGTAGGGCCTAGCACAGATCCCTGTGGAACTCCATGACTAAGCTTTGAGTTGAAAGAAAACTCATTATTTACATGAACAAACTGGAACCTATCAGATAAATAAGATCTAAACCACTGCAACGAAGTTCCATTAAGTCCAACATAGTGTTCTAATCTATCAAGTAGAATATTATGATCGATAGTATCAAAAGCTGCACTAAGGTCTAAAAGGACAAGTACAGAAACTAGTCCATTATCAGATGCAATGAGGAGGTCGTTAGTGACCTTCGCTAAGGCTGTTTCAGTACTATGATGGATTCTAAACCCAGATTGAAACTCTTCAAGTAAACCATTTCCCTGCAGGTGGTCAAATAATTGCGTAGCAACAACTCTTTCTAAGATTTTTGAAATGAAAGGGAGATTAGAGATTGGTCTATAGTTAGCTAAAGCTCCTGGATCTAGCGTTGGCTTTTTGAGTAAGGGTTTAATTACAGCCGTTTTAAAAGCCTGCGGTACATGGCCTAAAGTTAATGAAGAATTGATTATATGAAGAATAAAGCTACCAATAAGTGGGAAGACTTCTTTAAATAACCTGGTAGGAATAGGGTCTAAAAGACAAGTTGAAGGTTTGGATGAGGAAACTATTTTGTCTAACTCACAAAGGTCGATTGGAGTAAACTCATCAAGACAGACATCAAAAGAAGGAGTTGTAGTAGTTACAGTATTTAAGTTAACTGTGGGAAGAATCTGATTGATTTTATCTCCGATGGATGAAATTTTATTATTGAAAAAGTTCATAAAGTCCTGACTAGTAAGCTCTAAGGGAATGCTAGGATTAACAGAGTCCTGACTCTTTGTCAACCTGGCTACAGTGCTGAAAAGAAACCTGGGATTATTCTTGTTCTCTTCTATTAATGCAGAGTAATAACTTGTTCTAGCTTTTCTAAGAGATTTTTTATAAATTAAAAGATGATTTCTCCAAGCTAAATAGATTTCATCTAAATTAGTAGAGCGCCATTTTCTTTCTAATTGACGAGTCTTCTGTTTTAAGCTACGAGTTTCTGTGTTGAACCAAGGAGTTAGAAATCTCTGATTAGACTTTTTCTTTTTTAAGGGGGCCACCAAGTCTAGAGTCTGATGCAGAGAAGCTGAAACACTATCCACCATGTTATCAATTACAGAAGGAGCAAGCTGTCTATAGCTTATTTCCGTTGTGTTGACACATGGCATAGAGGAAACAATCTGCATAAATTTGGAAACAGCATCATCTGAGAGGCATCTACTGTAATAATATTTTTCTTTAGGAGCCAAATAGTCAGAAATAGTAAAATCAAATGTTAACAGACAATGGTCTGACAGTACAGGGTTATGAGGAGACACTACAAGATTTTCTATTTCTATGCCATATGTCAGAACAAGGTCCAATGTATGGTGGAGGTAATGAGTAGAATTTCCAACTTTCTGAGAAAACCCAATCGAGTCTAATATTGAATTAAAAGCCACATTAAGGCAGTCACTATCTTACATCCACATGTATATTAAAGTCCCCTACTATAATTATTCTATCAGATTTCAGCACTAAATCAGCTAAGAAATCAGCAAATTCGGATAAAAATTCTGAGTAGGTTGATGGGGGACGATAAACTTGGCAAATAAAATTGGGTTTACCTAAAATTGCTAAAGTGCCCAATACTGAGGACCAGGCCCTCAAAGGAATTATAACATGTTTTTTGCTTTACATTAACTAGTAAATTTGGAATTGGTAAATTGTTGCTACTCCTCCTCCACGACCAGAACTTCTGGGATTTTGACAGTTTAAATAACCAGAGGGAGTTGATTCATTTAAACCAACATAATCCTCTTGTCCTAACCAAGTCTCTGTAAGGGAAATTAAATCAATCTGATGAAAAAAGACAACTTACAAAAAAAATATTTTTGTAACCCTGTGTGAGCACAGTCCCACAATATGCATAATAAATACTAAGTTGTATGCATAGTAAATAAGTTGAAGCTCGCATTTTTAAGCTTTCTGCTAATATTTAGCATTTTCTGAGCTAACTTTCTTCAACTTTAAGCTGTTTTCCCTCTATGCTAATATTTTTGTGCAACTTTGTAGCTTAAGCTAGCATTTTTTTTTTTAGCCTTGAACATATATTTAGAATTTCTAAGCAAATGTTTTCTGTTGTCCAGGTTGTTTGGTGTGCTTTCTGCATTCTGCTGCATCCAAGGCCAACGCACCAAAATTCTGGAGCTCAGGGGCAGCAACAGAACCACCCCGCCTGAAAATAATTTGGAGATATAAAATTGGGGAATACAAAACCAAATACTGAAAAAAATAATTCCATGTTATATTACTAGTTTTCGAAGCCTCTACTAGTTTTAGCCCTCTACCATATAAGTAGCACTCAGATCTAGAAAGTCTGGCGACTCCTGCCCTAGACTTTTGAATTACAAAGAGTTTGTAATCTGCAGAAAGTTGTGTACTGCTGCTTAATTTAAACTCTATACCTGATGAGAAAGCTGTACCGTTTGTTCTCTCCCATAGATTGAGTCCCCATTGTGCTGTTTGCTCTCTACATGTCTGTTCTTTTCATCTTCTCTGTCCCCTCACCCCCCAGCCAGTCGCAGCAGATGACTGCCCCTCCCTGAGCCTGGTTCTGCTGGAGGTTTCTTCCTGTTAAAAGGGAGTTTTTCCTCTCCACCGTCGCCAAGTGCTTGCTCACAGGGGATCACCTGATTGCTGGGGTCTTTCTGCAATTGTGGGGGTTTCCCCAACAGTTGAAAGTGCTATGAGACGACTGTTGTTGTGGAATGGTGCTATATAAATAAAGTTGAGTTGAATTAATACTTTGTGATGGGTATTTATAGTTTGTGTGTGAAGGTGAACTCATAGACTCTTCTGTGTGTTGCAGGTGTCAGCTCCTTTGGACATGACGCTGAGCGAGCTGCAGGACCTGGCAACCCGACAGCAGCAGCAAATCAACGCCCAACAGCAGCTGCTGGCCTCCAAGGTACAACGCAACCAAGGAGCTAGCTGTGACTGTTACGTTTGCTTAATAACAGGACAACAATATACACCTAACAGTACTGTTGCCTGTTATGCATGGTGAAATACCTGGGTGAAGGATGAGGCAAGATGTCTGGTCAAACACAGCTTTATTGATGGAACAATAATGCAGTAACACAGCAGGCACCTGGCAGAGGGCACCGTCAAAGGGGTCACAATATGGATGCCCTCTGCCTTATATGGGGTGGGTGCGGTGATGTGATGGGATGTGCACGTCACCACACCGCACTTGCCATTTATTGTACACAACATTCTCCCCCCCCTCCTTTCGAAAAGTCCAAAACCACACAAACAATTGAGACCCCCCCCCAATTTTTTTTTTTTTCAAATTTAGGACCCGAACCACGCACTAAAACAATGAAAAACAATGTACTAAACTGGCCTAACCATTCACTCAAAACAACCTAAAATAGGGTTGACGGATGGACTAACCGCACAGCCCGCATGGCGGGGTGGGTTATTCTGCCACCCATATCTTCCGGACGATGGAGCCCGGCTCCTTCACCACCAACACTGGCTCCTGTCCTGCCTCGTCACCTGGAGCCTCTTCCTGGACACGCCAAAGCTGATTGGCGTGCCTCGATGAGCTGTCGGACAACCTGAAGTATGCTGCGCCCAGCTTATCCACTATGCGCAGACACCCTCGATGTTTCCTGGCTGTTGTTTGGCCCATCTTTGCCGTGGACGTCCTTCACCCCGAACCCGGACCAAGTCCAAAACCCTCAGGGGGCCCGGCTCGGCCTGATGTGGTGCTGCTGAGCATGCGGTTCCTCCATGCTTGTCTGGCCCCAACCTCTTCTAAAACCGTCGTTAGCAGTCACCATCGTAGCTGCAGACCCTGTATCCCTCTGCAGCCAAGCTCCGGAGACATCCGGGGCTAGCACATTGGTGTCACTCGCCGACGAAGGCGCCTCGCTGCCAGGCTCGGTACCCCCCCTACCATATCCCGAGCGCTGGCACTGAGACCCTCATGCACCAAACCTGAGTGAAGCTGGTCCTGCTTGACCGTCATGGTGTCCGTTAGCTCTTTGTCCCACACAACGTCCCCATTGACCGGACCGTTAACTCCAAAGTCCCAACCATGCACAGCTTGCCACCTCCATAACCATACAATGGCACTGGGTTACCTCTAATCCTGTAGTGGGGGAAAAACTTCCTCACCGTGGCCCAATTCAGCAACGACCCCTCCTCCCATATTGAGCAGCAGCAGTATATCCACCTCCAGTTCGACCGTGCAAGTATGTGTACCTGTTTGTGCTGGGGGACATCATATGGATGGTTGTTGGGGGCAGGCAAAGTGATTTCTTCCGTGGGCTCTCAGGTTCAGATACACTCTCTAGCATAATTGTTCAAGCGTCCATATTTGCTACGTTTTCCCCTAGCCAGGCAGTCCTTTGCCTTATTGCAGTACATTGCAGACCCACAACCCTTATACAGGGGTTTTCCTGGGACAGACCTTCGGCTGGCAGCGTTGACTTCTGTAGCATCACCGTCCAAGCTATCCTTGCTATCCGAGTCCGCAACATTTGCCATGGCACGAGGCTCCGGTGGCTGCTGTGACTGGTGCCAGGTTAGCTCCGAAGCTAGCTTGTCTGCAGTGTCCAGCTGGAGAGCTAGCTTTGACAGCTCTGGCTAATGTTAAGTCCATTGGGATGCCGTGAGTAGCCTAGCTGCAATGAGACACAGCATGTGTGCTCTGCAAGCTGGTCACATACCTTTCATCTTCCAATGGCCCAAAGCGACACTTGCTAGCTAGCTGCCTCAAGGCGGCGACAAACTGATGAGTAGGTTCACCTACCCGCTGATGTTGCTGCCGAAAACAAATCCTCCAGACAGTCACACTATCTGGGGTGTGAAAATGGTTGGCTAGCAGCTCCACAACATCTTCAAAAGAGTCCGAAGCTCAGAGTGTGCACAGGACTCGCTGGCTCTCAATACCCAGAACAAGAAGCGCACATGCTCTTAACTTGTCGAACTTGCCGAGTCCAGCACGGTGATATAGGTCTGGAAGGCCTCAAACCACATGGGCTCAGGCACCGGCGGTTCACCCAGCAACTTGAGAAAGGGGCGAAATGGTGTGATACACGCCTCCATGACTTAATCCTCGATCGCTAAATGTTATGTATGGCTAAACAGCTGGGTGAAGGATGAGGCAAGGTGACTGGGCGAACACAGCTTTATTGAATGGTGATGAACAGCGGTTACACAGCAGGCACCTGGCAGAGGGCAAAGAGAGCCGCAATATGGACGCCCTCTGCCTTATATAGGGCGGTGCGGTGACGTGACGGGAAGTGCACGTCACTACACCGCACTTCACAGTAATGTGCCATTTATTGTACGCAACATTGCCATCAAAGGATCTACTGTTTGTTCAGTGAGTTAGCTGCTCTGCTCAAACACTAGTTCCATGTTTCTGTTTTTTCTGTCAACACTGAGCGTGTCTGCTTTGCACTGCAGGAGCAGCGGCTGCGCTACCTGAAGCTGCAGGATCAGCGGCAACAGGAGGTGTCCGAACAGGAGCGACTGAGACAGCTCAGAGAAAATGCACACAATCAGGAGGCCAAGCTGCGGCGGGTCCGGGCCCTCAGGGGCCAGGTGGAGCAAAAACGCCTCAGTAACAGCAAACTAAGTGAGTGTGATGGAGGTTTGAGTGTTTGGCTGTGTTGATGGATTGATTACTAAAAATAAACCAAAAACCTCTCAGATGTACTGTTGTCTTATTGTATTGGTTTAAATCGAGGCTCCTGGAGTGCCATGCACCGAAACAACTGTGTACTCACATTCAAGTCTTTTTTGAGGCACAACTAAGCAGCCATGTATGGAAGCCTTTATTTTTACTTCAAACTGTAATGTCAATGCTCAGTTTTATCCTAGAAAATCCTAAAGTTTTTTTTTCAATATTTAGGGGACTGAGTTACTAAGTGTTTGCAGTACTAAACCACATGCAAAGTGCCAAGCATGCTCAAGAAATTGAGCAACTTGATTTACTCAGGCACACTGTGAGAATAGCATGCTCAAATGAGCAAAACAGAGCGCAATGGCGTGATTTTGTAGGTCGACTATGGAGAAATTGCAGGTGATTACTGCAACACCAGATGGCAGTAAAAGAATATTCATCCACTAGGCCGAAGCCTATGATTGATAAGGTTTTTTACTGAGACCCATGAGGACTTCTTCAAGTTTGTCTACTCCATGTGAACCGGTAATTAACTCTATACATGTTCTGCCCTACTCTAGAAATATTTTTAATTAAGTTACAACACAGGATTTTGACTCTGATTTGAAACTGGCTTACCGGTTCACTGGTACAGCAGGTTACTGACCAACCCTGCTGTACTCCTCAGTTCTGTGCATGTGAGCGTTCAGGGGAGGGTGGTGGGGCCTCTGACTGTTTGCAGTCCGGATGGAGCAGGGAAGGAAACTGTTTGTCAGTCTGGAGGTGTGGGACCTGATTGACCTGAACCTGTCATCCAGAGGGAAGCAGGTCAAACCAGGTGGCGGCGGGATGTGAGGGGTCTCCTGTGATGGCCTTGATCCCTTCTTAGACAAGAGGATCTGGAGATGTCCTCCAGGGAGGGCAGAGGGCTACTGATAATTTTTTGGGTGGTGTTGATGACCCTCTGCACAGTCTCCTGTTCTCAGCCATGGAGGCGGCGTACCACAACCCAAACAGTAGGTGAGCACGCTCTCCACTGAGCAGTGATAGAAGGCCAGCAGCAGCTTCTGGTCCAGGTTGTTCTTCCTCAGGACACGGAGGAAGTGCAGCCACTGCTGGGCTTTCTTCACCAGGGCTTGGTGTTGACAGTCTAGGAGAGGTCAGAGGGATGTGGGTGCCCAGGAACCCGAAGGTGGGGAAGATTTCCACCCTGGTCGCTATTTATGAGGGGGGGGGGGGTCTTCTCTGTTCTTCCTGAAGTCCAGTATGAGTTTTTTGTTTTTTTGGACATTCGGTTTCAGATTGTTTGCTTGGCACCACAGCAGCAGATTCTCCACCTCTGCCTTGTATACCTTCTCATCATCATTGGTGATGAGCCCAACCAAGGTGGTTGTCGTCCCATGTACTTCACGATGGTGGTTGGGTGGGTTGGAATACAGTCAAAGGTGTGCAGCAGGCCTATTCAATTAGTGGCCCGCAGGCCACATGCAGCCCAGAAGCAACCTCTGAGTGGCCCGCGGGCCCAGGCCGCACCAAGGAAGTATTAAATTTAAGAAAAAAAGGACATAACGCGTCCGCAAGCACACACACACACCGTCATCCGCATGGAGCTCAGAAGCACCCCGCCCGCGTGACCGTTCCAGTCAGAGGCAGAGCAAACCTTCCAGGCAGAGCATCTCGCTGGCGTCATTGTTCGAGAGAAGCATGAGCCGATTTAAGTACTTTACACGCAGAAAAAAACAGAAGAGGTATGTAAGCATTGGAAGCATTTATGGTGGTTTTAACCCGCTGGTAACAGAAACAATAAGAGTCGCTGGGCAAACAGGTGTGATTAGACTTCATATGCAGGGAAAGAGGCAAGAGTGACTGAATCAGTGAGGATTTACTTCACCAGCCATTACATTGATTTATGTTCATTATTATGTACCTGGCAAGTTAAGATGACCAAAACTCATGAAGTCAGTAACTTTAATCTGTCAGCAGCCTTCAGACAAGCTAAATATGCCAACATTTGGATTTCGAAAAAGGGAGGTTTTTCCTGCTGTCTGGGTGGTGACAGTTCTAAAATATATAAATATATAGAAATATTATAACAGAAATAACTGCATCTTTTTAAGTTAATTTATGTCATTAAATGTATTTTTTTTCTTTTAAATCAGAGTTAAATTATTGGTCTGTTCTGGCTCTGCAAAATTTTGGTCAAACGTGTAAATTGCACAAGGAAAAAAAAGTCAAGTTTTTACCACAAATTTACAAAAAACCCAACCCTGTTATATTATAAAAAATGGACAACAATAGCCAAAATAATCCACAAATGTATAATAAGTCTCAAATGTACAAGAAAAGTCAATTTTACAAGAGGAAATTATAAATTTGAGGAAAATGGTTTCAAATTTAAATAAATTTACAGAGAAAAGGAGAAAACTATAAGAAAATTGTTATAAATTTGGAAGAAAACCTCAAACCTTCAAGACTGAAGTCATTACTCAAGTTTTTAAGTAGGTGCTCTTTGCATCCTTAAACTCTACTTGAAATTTTTGGTTGACTGATACATGTGTGTAATGGAATGTGTAATTATAACAAGAAGTTCCTACTGACACGTGGTGATTTAAAACAAAGCAAACCACAATAGTGGATGTGCAATGTTTGTTAATGGTATCAATCTTTTCTTGGGGGGTTTGTGCACTGGAGTGTTTCACAGTTCATTTTTTATTCAGCTAAATGCACTTTGTGATGTGCCAAGGTCAGTTATAACCAAGATAGAGTATATTTTATTTCAAAGGGATGCACATTGAGTTTTTATGCACTTTGAGATATGCCTAAATAAGCTGTGACAAATGAAAAATTTCTACTACTTCAAGTTCTGCTCAACCCAGCACTGTTATGGTGTTTTTTACGCACTTTTGATGTGCCTTGTCATATGCCAAGCGCACATTTAAAACCAAGACAATGAATTAAAAAGTGCATATTTTTCATCATACTGATCTGTGTTTGTTTGAAATTTATCATATTCAACGGATCACTGAACATGTGCAGCCCAGTTACATGTCTTGATTTCAAATTGTGGCCCGATTTTGTAATTGAATAGCCCTGGTGTACAGGGAGTACAGTAGAGGGCTTAGCACACAGCCCTGGGGGGAGCCAGTGCTAAGAGACAGTGTGGTGGGGACCGAGTCTTGACTATTTGTAGGCAGTTGTTTTTTTTTTTTTTTATCCAGGAGCAGATCGTGGTGTGTGTGTGTGTGTTGGGGGGGGGGATTGGAGGAGGTGCAGTTTGTTGATCAGAATGACCGGATGGTGGATGGATGTGGGTTTGAAAGCTGAGCTGTAGTGCACAAGAGCATCCTCACGTAGCTCCTTGGGTCCTCCAGTGGCCAGTGCTCTGCAGTATAATCAGAATCAGATTTATTGCCATTGTTCATGTAGTACACAAACTAGGAATTTGTCTCGGTGCAATGCTGCAACATTAAACATAATAAAATAAAAGAAATAAACTATACATGCAATAAAGTGTAGAATAAGAGTGAGTAATACTAGTCAGCAGTTTAAATATATTAGCGAGCAGCAGATATTGTGGAGAACCATATAGTGCAGTCGGTAATGCAGGAAGAAAACAGTGATGATTGACATGAGTCTGGTTGAGCTGCTGTACATAGTGCACGAGAGTCAATAAGTCACTTAGTGTTCAGCAGTCTGATGGCAGAGGGGAAGAAGCTGTTCATGTGACGGGAGGTTTTAGTCTGGATGGACCGAAGTCTTCTACCTGAGGGGAGAGGGGCAAACAGTACGTGACCAGGG
>JAJAQF010000311.1:17814-28163 GCA_020510985.1 Pholidichthys leucotaenia
ATAGACGATCTTTAGTCCCTCAGGCCCGTGCAGAGGCGTTGGAGCGGCGGGAGGGAATAGACGATCTTTGTGCCCCGGGCTCGTGCAGCTGCGTTGGAGCGGTGAGAGGGAGGAGACGATCGTTGTCGCTCGTGCGGCCATGGTGCGTTCAGTTCCACGCGCTGCGCTCCCCGTCGGCCCTGGAGGTTGCCGTCGTGGAGAGAGGACGAGGTGCGTGCGCTCTCAGTGAGAGCGGCCGGTCCAGCGTGGTTGTGCAGATCTCAGGCGACGGAGCATTCATGCCCGGGTGTTGCGTTCGCTGGCCGCTCGTTTTTTTTAGCGTCGGTTCGCCAGCGTGGCCATCCAAAACAGAAGGCTGCGTTGCACAAAACGTGTGCGTCTTCAAGGGGCCACCAACGCAGCTGTGTGGCTGTCCAGCTCGGAAGGTTGCTTTCGCACAAAACGTGTGCGTGTTCATATCACGTCGGGGTCACCAGTGAGGCGGCATGGAAAAATAAGCAGCAGTGCTGTGGTTTTAAGCAGATTTTATTAATCATGTCGCCTTCACGGGATCCCCTCTCCGGTGCATAGTGGAGCAGCCCGGAGCGGGATCCCTAGGCTCCTAGAGAAAGAGAGGCGGACACAGTGTGTCCACCTGTTGCAGGATCAGAGTGAGAGAGTAAGAGAGAGATTGCGTTACAGAGTTGCACCTTAAATACTTGATCATAACAATACATCAAAAAGACATACCCCACAGTCTAGAATGATCAAAGGGACAACAGAACAGGCAGGAGGTATTTGCATTTGTAAGCCATACATCACAATGGGCAGATTAGCTAGACCTCGCTCTAAGTGCAAGACAAAGAGGCTAACAAGCACATCTACATATTGATCTGAGTCTCTAGGTCACAGTAAGGACAGGACGCATGAGTACAAAGGATGAAAGGCATCGATTAACATCACATAGGTGAGACAGAAGAAACTCGTCTACCTGTAGACATTAATACACCAAAGCACATCTAAGATGCTCAGAAAAAGCACAGTAAGGACAAGCCATATGCACACTATACCGAATGGCGCATTACATCACAACACATGCATGTTTGCATCACAAATAAATGGCACATTGCTTCTCAGTAATGCAGCAGAAAAACAGAGAGAAGAGGGCTGAGTGTCCTTAGTCTGTTGTGGGGTTAAAACGAACCGCCATACAAGTATATAAACACACACAGTGCGGAGCAATGTAGCTAGATGGAATAATATGTAGATATATAAAAACACAGTGCGGAGCATTGTAGCTAGATGGAATACATATATAGATATATAAATATAAACACACCCAGTGCTGAGCATTGTAGCTAGATGGAATAAATATGTAAATATATAAACACACACAGTGCAGAGCATTGTTGCTAGATGGGATGAAACAGCATAACTGTCTACTTAGTTATCCTACATGGTATGACTATGTGCCCATACATATTCTCACCCTCCATAGCGACCGGTATGTTCCTAGTTGTATGCCGGAGGGGACCATTGTGTAAGTCTATTGCATCTTTTGCATTCAAAAAACTATTAGTTTGTTACGTCTTTTTGCTATCTCTGCGAGCAGCCCTGCTTAGGTTGTACAGTCTGACAGCCGTTGGTAGGAAGGACCTACGAAACCTCTCGGTTGTGCACCTGGGATGATGTAGTCTGCTGCTAAATGAGCTCCTCAGTGCATCCAGTATGTCCTGCATAGGGTGGAACTCGGACTCCAGCAGAGATGACAGTTTAGCCACCGTCCTTCTCTCTCCTATCTCCTCCATCGGATCAAGGCGCTGCCCCAGGACAGAGCTAGCTTTCTTAATCAGTTTGTTCAGTCTCTTCCTATTGGCTGCAGTAATGCCACTGCCCCAGCAGACCACTCCAAAAGTGATGGCTGATGCCACCACCGTGTCATAGAATGACTTCAGCAGCGCCCCTTGTACACCAAAAGACCTGAGTCTCCTCAGCAGGAACAGCCTGCGCTGTCCCTTCTTGTAGAGTGCGTCAGTATTGTGTGACCAGTCTAGTTTATTGTTCAGATGAACACCCAGGTACTTATAGGATGTCACCATCTCGATGTCTGTTCCCTGTATATTTACTGGTGCTGTGAGGGGCTGCCCATGCCTGCGGCAGTCCACCACCAGCTCCTTAGTTTTCCTCGCGTTGATCTGGAGGCAGTTCCGATGGCACCAGTCCACGAAGTCCTGGATAAGCCCTCTGTACTCAGCTTCATCTCCGTTGGAGATGAGACCAACGATCGCAGAGTCATCAGAGAACTTCTGTAGATGGCAATGTGTTGTGTTGTGTGAGAAGTCCGCAGTATAAAGAGTGAACAGGAAGGGAGCCAGCACCGTTCCCTGGGGGGCCCCCGTGCTACTGATGATCGTGTCGGAAACACAGTCCCGGGTTCTCACAAACTGAGGCCGGTTCGTGAGGTAGTCCAGGATCCATGATGACAGGTGCTGGTCCACCCCTGCGCACAGCAGCTTGTCCTTCAGGATCATCGGTTGGATGGTGTTGAAAGCACTGGAGAAGTCAAAGAACATGATCCTCACCATATTCCCGGGCTTCTCCAGGTGGGACAGAGAACGGTGAAGGAGGAAGATCACCGCATCCTCCACCCCAATGCCATGCTGGTAGGCGAACTGGAGTGGATCCATCGCTGGTTGCACCAGGGGGCGGAGATGAGCAAGGAGCAGTCTCTCCAGGGTCTTCATCAAGTGGGACGTCAAGGCCACCGGTCTGTAGCTGTTCAGGTCTTTGGGGTGGGAAGTTTTTGGTACAGGTACCACACAAGATGTTTTCCACAGCTGTGGTACCCTCCCCAGTTTCAGGCTCATGTTGAAGATATACGTCACAATCCCACACAGCTGGTCTGCACAGGACTTGAGGAGCTTTGCGCTGATGCCGTCCGGTCCCGACGCCTTCCTCGCCTTGATCTTCCTCAGCTCCGTCCTCACCTGGGTCTTGGTCAGGGTCAGGATGGGGGGCTGTGTGTTGGGAGTGGGGGGGGGTGTCGGTGGAGTGGGGAGTGGGCAGCAGGACTTGATTTCTTAGAGGCAGCAGTGGTTGTTGTGCAGACAGGGGGGAGGGCGGTTGGTCAAATCTATTGAAAAACAGATTCAGGTTGTTCGCCCACTCCCTGCCCCCCGTGGCCTGGGGGGAGGTATTCTGGAGCCCAGAGATGGTTTTGAGGTTTCTCCAGACCCCGCTGATGTCACTCTGTTGCAGCTTGTCCTCCATCTTCTTCCTGAAGCTGTCCTTGCCTTCTCTGATCTTTCTCCTCAGCTCCCTCTGTACGGACTTCAGCATCTCCCTGTTCCCCGACCTGAAGATCCTCTTCTTCTCTCTCAGAAGTGTTTTTATCTCAGGGTTGATCCAGGGTTTGTTGTTTGAGTGACGCCGTATAGTCTTGGTGGGAACGGATTTGTCCACACAGAAGCTGAGGTAGCCCGTGAAGGTGTGAATGAGGCCATCGATGTCCTCACCATGTGGATCGCAGAGCTGCTTCCAGGCGGTGGCTTCAAAACAGTCCTTTAGAGTGTCCATTGTCTCCTCAGACCATAACTCCACAGTGTGCATGGCCGGAGGTTGTCTGTGCACTAGGGGTTTGTACACCGGCCGGAGATGAACCAAGTTGTGATCCGATCTCCCGAGTGGGGGGAGTTGTGATGAGGTGTACGCCTCCTTAGTGTTTGCGTAGAATAAATCCAGTGTTTTATTGTCTCTAGTGTGGCATGTGACATACTGGGTGAACGTGGGTAGAATGGGAGACAGTGAAACGTGGTTGAAATCGCCTGAGATGAGGAGAAGAGCATCTGGGTGTTCTGTCTGCAGCCTGCTGGTTACTGAATGGATGACGTCACGCGCTGTCCCAGCATTCGTCGTCGGATTTGCATAAACAACAATGCAGATCACGTGTGAGTGTTCTCTCGGGAGATATGTAGGCCTCATGCTAACAGCTAGCAACTCAATGTCTTTGCTGCAGTGTCGTTGTTTAACAGTGATATGTCCCGGTCTGCACCAGTTGTTGTTAACATACATTATCACTCCACCGCCCCTTGCTTTGCCACTGTCTGGTGTTCGGTCAGCTCGTATCATGTGAAAACCCTCCAGCTCAATGTTAGCATCTGCTGCTAGTTCAGTTAGCCACGTCTCAGTAAACAAAAGGAGAGAGCACTCCCGGTAAGTGCTACCATAACGGGAGATAGCCGCTAGCTCATCTAACTTTCCCAGTATCGACCGTACATTTCCCATGACAACAGATGGAAGGGAGGGTCTGTACCTTATATTTTTTGTCCTCCGCCTTACTCCAGCCCGGCAGCCGCGACGCTTTCGCCTCAATTCTCTCGGTATGTCGAGTTTTTCCAATGGGACCGGGTGGCGGTTAAATGCTAGCAGCTCTTCCCTGTTGTATCGTATCCTGCTATAAACAGTGGCTCCGTCCACCGGCTCAGGAGACATTTGGGACGATCTGTGTGTCCGTGATATAAGAGGTGTGAAAAAAAAAGACTGATCAAAAAAGAGAGGAAGGGAAAAAAACTCGGAATCGAGCCGCTGTTGCAAAAAGGCAGCCTACTGGTGTGGCGCCGAGAGGTTTAACTCTGATTTCAAAGAAAAAAAATACATTTAATGAAATAAATTACCTTAAAAAGATGCAGTTATTTCTGTTATAATATTTCTATATATTTATAGTATTTTAGAACTGTCACCACCCAGACAGCAGGAAAAACCTCCCTTATTTTGAAATCCAAATGTTGGCATGTTTAGCTTGTCTGAAGGCTGCTGACAGATTAAAGTTACTGACTTCATGAGTTTTGGTCATCTTAAGTTGCCAGGTACATAATAATGAACATAAATCAATGTAATGGCTGGTGAAGTAAATCCTCACTGATTCAGTCACTCTTGCCTCTTTCCCTGCATATGAAGTCTAATCACACCTGTTTGCCCAGCGACTCTTATTGTTTCTGTTACCAGCGGGTTAAAACCACCATAAATGCTTCCAGTGCTTACATACCTCTTCTGTTTTTTTCTGCGTGTAAAGTACTTTAATCGGCTCATGCTTCTCTCGAACAATGACGCCAGCGAGATGCTCTGCCTGGAAGGTTTGCTCTGCCTCTGACTGGAACGGTCACGTGGGCGGGGTGCTTCTGAGCTCCATGCGGATGACGGTTTGTGTGTGTGCTTGCGGACCGTTATGTCCTTTTTTTCTTAAATTTATACTTCCTTGGTGTGGCCTGGGCCCGCGGGCCACTCAGAAGTTGCTTCTGGGCTGCATGTGGCCTGCGGGCCACTAATTGAATAGGCCTGCTGCACACCTTTGATTGTATTCCAACCCACCCAACCACCATCGTGAAGTACATGGACGACACCACCTTGGTTGGGCTCATCACCAGTGATGATGAGAAGGTATACAAGGCAGAGGTGGAGAATCTGCTGCTGTGGTGCCAAGCAAACAATCTGAAACCGAATGTCCAAAAAAACAAAAAACTCATACTGGACTTCAGGAAGAACAGAGAAGACCCCCCCCCCCTCATAAATAGCGACCAGGTGGAAATCTTCCCCACCTTCGGGTTCCTGGGCACCCACATCTCCTCTGACCTCTCCTAGACTGTCAACACCAAGGCCCTGGTGAAGAAAGCCCAACAGTGGTTGCACTTCCTCCGTGTCCTGAGGAAGAACAACCTGGACCAGAAGCTGCTGCTGGCCTTCTATCACTGCTCAGTGGAGAGCGTGCTCACCTACTGTTTGGGTGTGGTACGCCGCCTCCATGGCCGAGAACAGGAAGACTGTGCAGAGGGTCATCAACACCACCCAAAAAATTATCAGTAGCCCTCTACCCTCCCTGGAGGACATCTCCAGATCCTCTTGTCTAAGAAGGATCAAGGCCATCACAGGAGACCCCTCACATCCCGCCGCCACCTGTTTGACCTGCTTCCCTCTGGATGACAGTTCAGGTCAATCAGGTCCCACACCTCCAGACTGACAAACAGTTTCTTCCCTGCTCCATCCGGACTGCAAACAGTCAGAGGCCCCACCACCCTCCCCCTGAACGCTCACATGCACAGAACTGAGGAGTACAGCAGGGTTGGTCAGTAACCTGCTGTACCAGTGAAACCGGTAAGCCAGTTTTCAAATCAGAGTCAAAAATCCTGTGTTGTAACTTAATTAAAAATATTTCTAGAGTAGGGCAGAACATGTATTGAGTTAATTACCGGTTCACATGGAGTAGACAAACTTGAAGAAGTCCTCATGGGTCATCAGTAAAAAACCTTATCAATCATTGGCTTCGGCCTAGTGGATGAATGTTCTTTACTGCCATCTGGTGTTGCCAGTAATCACCTGCAATTTCTCCATAGTCGACTACAAAATCCACGCCACGCTCTGTTTTGCTCATTTGAAGCATGTAATTCTCACAGTGTGGCCTGAGTAAATCAAGTTGCTCAATTTCTTGAGCATGCTTGGCACTTTGCATGTGGTTTAGTACCTGCAAACCTTTAGTAACTCAATCCCTAAATATTGAAAAAAAACTTTAGGATTTTCTAGGATAAACTGAGCATTGACATTACAGTTTGAAGTAAAAATAAAGGCTTCCATACATGGCTGCTTTAGTTGTGCCTCAAAAAAGACTTGAATGTGAATACACAGTTGTTTCGGTGCATGGCACTCCAGGAGCCTCGATTTAAACCAAGACAATAAGACAGCAGTACATCTGAGAGGTTTTTGGTTTACTTTTAGTAATCAATCCATCAACACAGCTAAACACTCAAACCTCCATCACACTCACTTAGTTTGCTGTTACTGAGGCGTTTTTGCTCCACCTGGCCCCTGAGGGCCCGGACCCGCCGCAGCTTGGCCTCCTGATTGTGTGCATTTTCTCTGAGCTGTCTCAGTCGCTCCTGTTCGGACACCTCCTGCTGCAGCTGATCCTGCAGCTTCAGGTAACGCAGCCGCTGCTCCTGCAGTGCAAAGCAGACACGCTCAGTGTTGACAGAAAAAACAGAAACATCGAACTAGTGTTTGAGCAGAGCAGCTAACTCACTGAACAAACAGTAGATCCTTTGATGGCAATGTTGTGTACAATAAATGGCACATTACTGTGAAGTGCGGTGTAGTGACGTGCACTTCCCGCCACGTCACCGCACCGCCCTATATAAGGCAGAGGGCGTCCATATTGCGGTTCTCTTTGCCCTCTGCCAGGTGCCGGCTGTGTAACCGCTGTTCATCACCATTCAATAAAGCTGTGTTCGCCCAGTCACCTTGCCTCATCCTTCACCCAGGTGTTTAGCCATACATAACATTTAGCGATCGAGGATTAAGTCATGGAGGCGTGTATTACACCATTTCGCCCCTTTCTGAAGTTGCTGGGTGAACCGCCAGTGCCTGAGCCCATGTGGTTTGAGGCCTTCCAGACCTATATCACCGTGCTGGACTTCGGCAAGTTCGACAAGTTAAGAGCAAGTGCGCTTCTTGTTCTGGGTATTGAGAGCCAGCGAGTCCTGTGCACACTCTGAGCTTCGGACTCTTTTGAAGATGTTGTGGAGCTGCTAGCCAACCATTTTCACACCCCAGATAGTGTGACTGTCTGGAGGATTTGTTTTCGGCAGCAACATCAGCGGGTAGGTGAACCTACTCATCAGTTTCTCGCCGACTTGAGGCAGCTAGCTAGCAAGTGTCGCTTTGGGCCATTGGAAGATGAAATGGTATGTGACCAGCTTGCAGAGCACACATGCAGTGCCACATTGCAGGCTAGGCTACTCACGGCACCCAATGACTTAATATTAGCCAGAGCTGTCAAGCTAGCTCTCCAGCTGGACACTGCAGACAAGCTAGCTTCGGAGCTAACCTGGCACCAGTCACAGCAGCCACCGGAGCCTCGTGCCATGGCAAATGTTGCGGACTCGGATAGCAAGGATAGCTTGGACGGTGATGCTACAGAAGTCAACGCTGCCAGCCGAAGGTCTGTCCCAGGAAAACCCCTGTATAAGGGCTGTGGGTCTGCAATGTACTGCAATAAGGCAAAGGACTGCCTGGCTAGGGGAAAACGTTGTAGCAAATATGGACGCTTGAACAATTATGCTAGAGAGTGCCGTGTATCTGAACCTGAGAGCCCACGGAAGAAATCACTTTGCCTGCCCCCAACAACCATCCATATGTCCCCCAGCACAAACAGGTACACATACTGCACGGTCGAACGGGACGGCGTGGATATACTGCTGCTGCTCAATATGGGAGCGAAGGGGTCGTTGCTGAATTGGGCCACGGTGAGGAAGTTTTTCCCCCACTACAGGATTAGAGGTAACCCAGTGCCATTGTATGGTTATGGAGGTGGCAAGCTGTGCATGGTTGGGACTTTGGAGTTAACGGTCCGGTCAATGAGGACATTGTGTGGGACAAAGAGCTAATGGACACCATGACGGTCAAGCAGGACCAGCTTCACTCAGGTTTGGTGCATGAGGGTCTCAGTGCCAGCGCTCGGGATATGGTGGGGGGTTACCAAGCCTGGCAGCGAGGCGCCTTCGTCGGCGAGTGACACCAATGTGCTAGCCCCAGATGTCTCCGGAGCTTGGTCGCAGAGGGATACAGGGTCTGCAGCTATGATGGTGACTGCTAACGACGGTTTTAGAAGAGGTTGGGGCCAGACCGACAAGCATGGAGGAACCGCATGCTCAGCAGCACCACATCAGGCCGAACCGGGCCCCACTGAGGGTTTTGGACTTGGTCTGGGTTCAGGGTGAAGAACGTCCACGGCAAAGATGGGCCAAACAACAGCCAGCGAAACATCGAGGGTGTCTGCGCATAGTGGATAAGCTGGGCGCAGCATACTTCAGGTTGTCCGACAGCTCATCGAGGCACGCCAATCAGCTTTGGCGTGTCCAGGAAGAGGCTCCAGGTGACGAGGCAGGACAGGAGCCAGTGTTGGTGGTGAAGGAGCCGGGCTCCATCGTCCGGAAGATATGGGTGGCAGAATAACCCACCCCGCCATGCGGGCTGTGCGGTAGTCCATCCATCAACCCTATTTTAGGTTGTTTTGAGTGAATGTGTTAGGCCAGTTTAGTACATCGTTTTTCATTGTTTTAGTGCGTGGTTCGGGTCCTAAATTTGAAAAAAAATTTTGGGGGGAGTTTCAATTGTTTGTGTGGTTTTGGACTTTTCGAAAGGAGGGGGGGAGAATGTTGTGTACAATAAATGGCAAGTGCGGTGTGGTGACGTGCACATCCCATCACATCACCGCACCACCCCATATAAGGCAGAGGGCATCCATATTGTGACCCCTTTGACCGGTGCCCTCTGTCAGGTGCCTGCTGTGTTACTGCATTATTGTTCCATCAATAAAGCTGTGTTTGACCAGACATCTTGCCTCATCCTTCACCCAGGTATTTCACCATGCATAACAGGCAACAGTACTGTTAGGTGTATTATTGTTGTCCTGTTATTAAGCAAACGTAACAGTCACAGCTAGCTCCTTGGTTGCGTTGTACCTTGGAGGCCAGCAGCTGCTGTTGGGCGTTGATTTGCTGCTGCTGTCGGGTTGCCAGGTCCTGCAGCTCGCTCAGCGTCATGTCCAAAGGAGCTGACACCTGCAACACACAGAAGAGTCTATGAGTTCACCTTCACACACAAAACTATAAATACCCATCACAAAGTATTCATTCAACTCAACTTTATTTATATAGCACCATTCCACAACAACAGTCGTCTCATAGCACTTTCAACTGTTGGGGGAACCCCCACAATTGCAGAAAGACCCCAGCAATCAGGTGATCCCCTGTGAGCAAGCACTTGGCAACGGTGGAGAGGAAAAACTCCCTTTTAACAGGAAGAAACCTCCAGCAGAACCAGGCTCAGGGAGGGGCAGTCATCTGCTGCGACTGGCTGGGGGGTGAGGGGACAGAGAAGATGAAAAGAACAGACATGTAGAGACCAAACAGCACAATGGGGACTCAATCTATGGGAGAGAACAAACGGTACAGCTTTCTCATCAGTATAAGAGTTTAAATTAAGCAGCAGTACACAACTTTCTGCAGATTACAAACTCTTTGTAATTCAAAAGTCTAGGGCAGGAGTCGCCAGACTTTCTAGATCTGAGTGCTACTTATATGGTAGAGGGCTAAAACTAGTAGAGGCTTCGAAAACTAGTAATATAACATGGAATTATTTTTTCAGTATTTGGTTTTGTATTCCCCAATTTTATATCTCCCAATTATTTTCAGGCGGGGTGGTTCTGTTGCTGCCCCTGAGCTCCAGAATTTTGGTGCGTTGGCCTTGGATGCAGCAGAATGCAGACAGCTCACCAAACAACCTGGACAACAGAAAACATTTGCTAAGAAATTCTAAATATA